>MU385940.1:0-128909 GCA_022497145.1 Rostrohypoxylon terebratum | reverse complement strand
CCTACAGTATTGTTACCTTAAAACCAAGTACCCCAGGGTACGTATCCGCTCTACGAAGTCAGTTAGGCAGAAGTAGTAGACGGGTTCGTAACAATGTATACGTCTGTTAATAGTCTAAAGTTCCAACAAACGATCGGATTCCCGTCATCCTGCCCTGCCCGCTTTCGCCTAACTCCAGTCATGTCCGTAAACGACAACTCATTTCCGTCTCTGGAAAGTGGGGAAGCGAAAAGAACCGGGGGTCCTCGGTAGGATAGCGGCGCAGAGCTACCTACGGCCAAGCACACAACCAATTAGAGAAGCCCGCACGGATTTTATGCCCTAAAACCATTGGTAGCTTACGTACCTAGCATCCTAGCATCCCTAGATTCCGAGCCTGTATTTCTACCCATTTCTAAGCTAGCCTAGCCGCCTAGTAGCTTGGACGATTCCTTCTCCCTATTTACATGTCTACATAGTACATGTGCGAAGGAATGCATCGATATCTATTTTAGCTATCCTCGCTCAACTCCTGCAGGCGCTGATGTATGCCCAGACAGTCTTCCAATTTTCCTTCTAGAAGACATGCGCGCGTTGAGCTGGCTGTTGGGCTTGGGCGCCGTCTCCGCCTCACAGCAGTTGCTACTCGGTCCCGCATCGCAACCCGTAGCGCCGAGCCAAGACCCGTGGTACTCGGCGCCGCTCGGCTTCGAGGCAGCTACGCCCGGCACGATTCTTCGGGTCCGCCAAGCTCCAGGGAATTTAACAACGGTCGTTAGCAACGCTACCGCCGCCTACAATATCCTCTACCGTACCACAGATACTCGCTACAAGCCCTCTTGGGCCGTCACGACGCTTTTCATACCCCCAACCTTCTACACATCTCCATCCGGTCATAAGGCATTAATATCCTACCAATTCGCGCAAGACTCGGCTGCCGTCGACTCCAGTCCTTCCTACCGTCTCTATTATGACCTTGCTCAGCCAGTTCCCAGTCTTGGCATTCCCGCAAGCACGGACTTGATTAATTCCCTTCTCGCAGAAGGTTGGTTATTCAACACACCAGACTATGAAGGCCCAACCGCCGCCTTCGGCGCGAGTGTTCAAGCCGGCCATGCCACCCTCGACGCATTGCGCGCCGTCCTCAACCTAGCGGAACTGAGCAGCCTTGGCAAAATCGCCATTGGTATATGGGGCTATAGCGGGGGTAGTATCGCCACTGAAGCAGCGACTGAATTACAGGTGCAATACGCGCCGGAGCTGAAAATCAGTGGTGCGGTGTTAGGGGGTCTGGTAGCTGACTTTTCTGCCGACTTCGATCTGTTCAATGGGAGCGCGATAGCGGGGGATCTAGTGTCGGTCATTTTAGGCGTGACAGCGCAGTATCCCGAGGCACAGGCGTACGTGAAGAGCCGATTAGTGAACTCGACAGCAGCTGAGTTTTTGAATGCGACGAACATGTCCTTGGGTCAAGCGACTAGGTTCTTCAGCATGAAGGATATATACGCGTACTTCATCAATGGCGCGATTGATCTTCAAGCTGCGGTATTGAGAAAGGTATATAATATCGAGATGAAACTTGGGTATCACGGGGTGCCTGCGATGCCAGTATTCGTGTACAAAGCCATTGGCGACGAGTACTGTCCCGTCGAGGAGACGGACACATTGGTGAATAAGTTTTGTGGAGTTGGTGCTGATATCACGTATCAGAGGAATACTGTCGGAGGACATGTGGCAGAGATAATAAATGGGCAACCAAGGGCAATAGATTGGCTGAGGGGAATTTTCAACGAGACGTATACGCCAAATGCGTTCGGGTGTTCGGTTGAAAATGTTACGGTAAACTTGACGAGCCTGACTAGTTAGCCAGATTATTGGGTCCTAGAGAGTAAAAGATATTTGAATATTACGCGTCATTCACGGCGGTAAATCAGTGTTTGATCAAGGTCATGGATCACCGGGTTTCCTGGTAGCCACATGCTCGAGAGCATCGCTACTCAGAGTAGGTAAGTACCTACCTAATACCTGAGATTGAGCCTTCCCGGAGACGTATTGTGGTACGTCTCTCGTCTTCCCTTGGTGACCAATGCACACAGTACTAGCAGTAGGCAGTAGTCAAAGTGAAGGTTAAATAATCAAATATTCATCCAATCTTCCATCGGCGGATCCTAATAGCTTGACCGTAACGTTCTGATGGTCAAGGTGTACGTTTCCACAGACACCTTCTCGTTCCTGTCCTAACAACTGCTCTGAAACGGGTGGTTTAGGGTTCGAGTCCCAACGAGTGCATCGCACCTTGGGCCCTTGAAAAAGTGTAGGCAAATCAAATACCCAATAGCGGGGGCGCAGTAGCTAGGAGCCGATCAACAGATCCTAGGCTGGGCCTATTAGAAGTTGGTGATTCAACTTTTTGGTGTTTTCAAAAAAAATTTTTTTACTGGTATCGCGAACTCAGTCGACGCACTTCACATCTAGTGATGCATTACCTCGTCAATTGATTACGTCATTAATCACAATGTGAAAATTTCAATTTTCATTCCAAAAACACGCTACATTTCTACTATGTAGATTCCTATTCGGCTACCGATCGTCGCGGATATTTCCAAGCACGGAATGGATTCCGCGACCATCTAATGTAACGTCTAGGAGTATAAACACTCCGGGTGGAACCAGACCTACTTTACCCTGCCACCCATGCCTCTAGCCTGCCTTACAGTCACGAAAATGGAGCATATTCCAAAATACGTCTAGACCGAATACCACGCGGCGTGGCGGCACAGATCATGAACTTTATCATATCATACGGCGTGTTCGTGCGCGCACAAGGCTAGGTAAGCCAGTTCCCTCGCCAGATATTTCCCAAAATGCCAAGCAGAACCAGAGAAGCTGATCCTCCTAGCCATCTCGATAGTCGGGATAGCATTAGGTCATCATCGACTGACAATAACAACCCTCTTGAACAAAATGAGGATAGCCTCTCGGTCGCGATCGTAGGAGGCGGGATCGTAGGCATCATACTTGCCTTGGGTCTGATTGACCGTGGCGCACGTGTGAATGTCTACGAACGAGCTTCTGACTTGAATGAGATTGGTGCTGGTATCGCATTCACCGGCGTCACTCGCGAGTGTATGGCAAAGCTTAGCTCGTCCGTGGTTGAGTCGTTGAAACGAGTCGCAAACGAAAATCTGCTCGCATACGATAATTATTGGGACGGATATCACAATGGCTCCATCCATTCAGAGCCGTCAGAAGCCTCACTATTGTTCCAGCTCCCCAATGACAAAATGGCGTGGTGGAGTTGTTTGCGCTCCCACTTTCTCGACGACCTAGCCCAGGCTCTCCCCTCAAATATTATCCACTTCGACAAAGAGCTTGTAAGCTACGAGGAATCTGATTCCGAATCTTCCGCTCCCGTGACACTGAGTTTTGCGGACAGTACAACCGCAACTTGCGATATCCTGATCGGCTGTGATGGTATTCGCTCTCGAGTTCGCCAACAACTCTTTTCAACCACACATCCGCAAGCCTGTCAGCCACGATATACCCATAAGACATGTTACAGGGCCGTAATACCCATGGAAGCTGCCGAATCTGCGCTCGGAGAGTCTAGGGCTCATAATCACTGCATGAACACAGGTCCAGGAGCCCATATTCTCAGCTATCCCATTGCGCAACACAGCCTCTTGAACGTGGTAATCTTCCTCTCCGACTCCGATTCAGAATTGAGTGACCAAGAGGACCGCAAAGTTCACATTCGTAGCCGTGATGATATAATATCTCGCTTTGGTTCTTGGCGTCCCGAAGTCCGGACCCTGATTTCTCAAATCCCAGAAACGCCACTCGTATGGCGCATTGACGACACCGCTGAACACCCCGCGCCGTGGTATGCGCAGGGACACGTATGCCTCGCTGGCGACGCCGCGCATGCAAGTTCACCGCATCATGGCGCTGGGGCGGGTTTCGGGGTCGAGGATGCGCTAGCACTAGCCACTGCTCTCGCGCTCGTCATCGACGAAGACAAAAATGGAACGTCAACATTAATTAAGTTAAGGAAAGAAGCCATAAATGCGGCACTCGCAGCATACAATGACGTACGGTACGCGAGAACGCAGTGGCTCGTGCGCAGCTCGCGCGAGACGGGGGATATCTATGAATGGATGTACCCCAGTATTGGGAGCGACCCCGTTAAGCTACGGGAGGAAATTGCAGCACGGCAGAAGATTATATGGGACTTCGATGTGGCGCAGATGATGGAGGAGACCAAGCGGAAGTACCATGAGAGACTAGGAGTCCAAGACAGTTCCAAGGCTCAATGAATTATGTTTCCTAGATGTAAACCTAGGCCTATCTTGCTGTATATCTATCTGCCTCCTTTTAAAAAGAATTTCAATGGACTAAACCCTTCGTTAATATCGAATGTTTGGCAGATGTCCGTGTCAGAATCCGTGAAAACCTCTGGAAATATCGTGGGATCTCCAAGCACGGTCCACGCGATCTCTCCCACTTTACCGGTGATTATAATCCAAATACGCTCGACCCACGGAGCTTTAGCCCTTTAGAACTATCTTTGAAGGATTCGATAGATAAACCCCTGGAGCCATGGTACCAGGGACTCCAGAACCGGACTTTAAATATGTTTCAAGACTCAGATCTGCCAGTTAACTGGAAGCTTAGGTGATAGCCGTGGAGCCTCACCCCTGGTCCAACCCCTGGTCCCGCCCCATTATGCTCCCGCTGTCAATACGTCCTCAGTAAATAGTCGGTCTCAATCGGTAGTCGGTTAGCTGCTGCCAAGGTCGCTAAGTAATAGAACTTGGACGATGATAGTAACCATCCTGCTGGGACGCGTATGTTAGGTATCTGTGCTAAATATATACACATCCAATTCTATTCGTTCATATATGACCAAGTCTTAGTGCCTAACGTATAGCGTGACGATCAACCTTGATATTTATGGTCTACGTACCCAAGTTCCATACACGTAACCATCAGGACAGACCTCAAGCCAGTTTATCCTATGCTAATTTCAGAACAGCGAATGGTGTAGCACTCTACTCACCCTACTTGAACTTTCTATCCATATACCTACTACCTACGTACCACACGTCATATAGCATTAGGTCTCACTTTAGATCTTAAATCTGACTTGTAGTTCCTTACTGGAAGGAATCCCTACCAACGGATGGGGAGTCCGGGGAAAGAGCCCCATACGCAGGGGTCAATCATTCTGTTTTTTGGACCTGAGATACCTTCTTTCAGCAACCAGTCGCTGCTCGAGCTTAAGTCAGCACTGAAAAGTCGCGAGTGGGCTACGGGGGTTTTATCTGTGCTACTTCCCACCTGGGATTTGATCTCGACTAAGATACCGTTTCTAAATCAGATACCTGGGAAACAGCAGCTAGGCGATCTGGAGACATGGCTACGAGAGGGACCACCGGAGCAGCCCATCGGCGATTTACCGAACGTGGTGCTCGCACCCCTAACGGTGCTCACACAGTTTGCGCAGTTCCAACAATATTCCGAAAGAGAAAATGACAGTGAGCGCGATCCCCACAAGGCCCCGCCTCAGATTATACCACTTGGCTTTTGTATGGGGCTATTATCAGCCTTTGCTATTGCCCACTGCAAAGATACGACTTCATGGAACTACTATGTAGCTGTAGCGGTTCGTTTAGCTATAATCATCGGCGCTGTGGTAGACGCCACGGATGTAAGCTTTTATATGGGCGCCTTCCAGTCGATGGCAGTTTCATGGCAGGACTCGGAGCAAGAAAGAAGACTACAATCCGTAATTGATGAGTCCAGAGGCTGCGCCTATATATCTGTACGGTCTGACGAACGACGAAGTACCGTTACCGTATCGAAGTATTACGCCCCAAAGATGATGGAAGAATTGCGCAAAGCTGGTATCTCGGCGGTATCAACAGGACTGCGGGGACAGTTCCACTCCGAATATCACGGCGAGCTAATCAATGATATACTGCGCCTATGCGATTCGAAGCCAGCCTGGTTCCAATTTATGGAGCACACATGCGTCGAAGCTCGTCACACAATTCAACCCAAGAATCTCCATCGAACTATCATAGAGGCGATATTGCTCAACGAATGTAATTGGTATGAGACTGTGCTGGCACTAGTGAATAACCATACCGGAAGTGGAGGGCGATTGTCTTCAGTCTCGTTTGGCCAAGGTCGATTTATACCACTATCCTTGCAGTCGAAATTCGACAATCGTTTTGAGCAGTTGATGCCTCAGGATGAAGCGGTCGCGTCTAGGAACGATGAAGTTCCTCCCACTCAGAACATATCGCACATGCACGACTCCCATAGCACGAGAAGGAAAGATATAGATGAAAGTGATGATATAGCTATTGTAGGAATGTCGATAAAAGTCGCCGGTGCCGACGATCTCCCAGAATTCTCAGCGATACTCCGGGCGGGAAAGTCGCAACACCAAGAAGTCCCGGCAGAACGTGTCCCATTCGGTCAATCGCCATGGAGGCGCCCCGAGGTTAGCGACGGACGTAAATGGTACGGAAACTTTATGCGCGATATAGATGCTTTCGATCATAGATTCTTCCGTAAGAGTCCGCGCGAGAGCGCCGCCATGGATCCCCAACAAAGACTGGTCTTGCAAGCTGCCTACCAGGCTGTTGAACAATCCGGATATTTCAATCCAGCGACTTCTGCTAGCCGGGATAAGCATATTGGTGTATATCTAGGTACGTGCGCTACCGAATACGAGCATAACGCGGCATGCTATGCGCCGGGCGCATTCACGGTGATGGGTTTATTGAGAGGGTCTATCGCGGGTCGTATATCGCATTACTTCGGATGGACTGGGCCTTCGATGACGTTTGACACGGCATGTTCGGGGTCTGCGGTGGCGATTCATTCGGCGGTCCAGGCTTTACGTTCGGGAGAGTGTAGTGCGGCGCTATGTGGAGGCGTTAATGTTATCACGAACGAAGTCTGGTTCCATAACTTAGCTGGTGCTTCATTTCTGAGCCCCACCGGGCAATGTAAGCCGTTTGACGAAGCAGCCGACGGATATTGTCGCGGAGAGGGCATAGGATGTGTTTTATTAAAACCAGTGGCGGCCGCAATTGCTGATGGGGATCAAATATTTGGACGGATTGCAAGGTTCGTGATATATCCTTGCCTACCCCTTTCTTCCGAAGACCTCTTGCTAACCTGTCTTTAACAGTACCGCTGTGCATCAAAATTCGAACGAAACACCACTATTCGTCCCACATGCGCCTTCTATGTCTCG
The DNA here is from genome assembly GCA_022497145.1 of Rostrohypoxylon terebratum. Classification (NCBI taxonomy): domain Eukaryota; kingdom Fungi; phylum Ascomycota; class Sordariomycetes; order Xylariales; family Hypoxylaceae; genus Rostrohypoxylon; species Rostrohypoxylon terebratum. The sequence continues at coordinate 121,657 of MU385940.1, read as the reverse complement.
ACTTTTTTCGGACGTCATTCGCAAAGCTCGATTGGAACCTAAGGATATATCTCTTATAGAAGCTCATGTACGTTGCCAAGCTTTCCAAGCAGACTCGTAAATTAATGTCGTGGATATAGGGAACAGGTACACCCGTCGGTGATCCGGCGGAATATGAAAGCGTGCGCGCTGCCTTGGGTGGAATAGCTCGATATAGACCACTTCCGATGGGCTCAGTCAAAGGACTCGTGGGACACACTGAAAGCTCTTCCGGTGTGATTTCGCTAATCAAGGTTATCCTCATGATGAACGAAAGCTTCATTCCGCCGCAGCCAAGCTACTCTAAGATGAGTCATCGCATTAATACATCCATCTCCGATATGATTGATGTGCCAACGAGCTTGTTACCTTGGGAGGAAAATGAGAAGGCAGCATTGATCAATAATTACGGTGCGGGCGGTTCGATTGCTGCCATAGCTGTAAAGCAAGCTCCTCCCCGATCGCTTGAAAACTCGGCCTGTATCTCTGAAAACATGACATATCCATTCTGGATTGCAGGGTTCGACGGTCGTAGCATCGAGGCGTATTGCGCCAAGCTCGCGGACTTTGTCAGGGGAAAGATTGATAACATCTCTCTATCTGATATCTCCTTTAATGTGAACCGCCAGTCAAACACTACCCTGCCTCGCGCCCTTCATTTTCGATGCAGAAGTATTGCCGATTTACTCGAACAGATCTCTCCGGCCAAGGCATCAAAACATGTCCAGGTCAAAACTTCCAGGCCCGTGATCCTGTGCTTTGGCGGGCAAACATCTACGTCCGTTGGCCTAGATCTTGTGGTATATGAGAATGTGCCACGGATCCGTCACCACTTGAATGAATGCGACACCATAATACGGTTTCTTGGGCATAAGAGCATTTTGCCCGATATTTTCACCAAGCGGCCCATTCTGGATCCGATCCACCTCCAGACAATGCTGTTCGCTCTACAATATGCGAGCGCAAGGTGCTGGATGGACTGTGGTGTGACTGTCCAGGCAGTTGTAGGGCATAGTTTTGGTGAGATCACAGCGCTGTGCATTGCCGGTGTTTTGACACTCAGAGACGCCATCAAATTGGTTTCTGGTCGCGCTGAAGTCATAACTGACTCGTGGGGTCGAGATTGCGGCATTATGGTGGCGGTTGATGGTGAGTTGGAACTTGTTCAAAAACTCTTAGCAGAGGCGAATCGAAATCAACAAGGAGATAGCCCCGCGAGTATTGCTTGCTACAATGATCCGCAAAGTTATACGCTTGCCGGATCGACGCCGGCCATTGAAAGTGTTCTCGAAATGCTCTCAGGGAATTCGGAGTACGCATCGATCAAGAGCAAGAAGTTGAATGTTACAAATGCATTCCACTCTGCTCTTGTTGAACCTCTGATCTCGGGCTTAGAGCAAGTCGGCAAAGACCTCGAATTTCATAGCCCTATTATTCGAATTGAAAAGGCCACACAGAAATCTTCGATCGCTGAACCTTTTACCTCGAACTTCGTAGCTGACCATATGCGGAATCCGGTATTCTTCCATCATGCCGTGCAACGACTAGCCGAGGATTATCCTTCAGCAATATGGTTTGAAGCAGGTTCTGCCTCCAAGATCACATCCATGGCTCGACGCACGGCGAAATCGAGTCACAATTCACACTTCCAGGCTGTTAGTCTCACGGAAGACCGAGGGATGGACAGTCTTACAGATGCAACACTATCTCTCTGGAAAGAGGGTCTGCGCGTGAACTTTTGGCCTCACTATGGGGCAGAAGCAGCCCGATGCCACACACCTCTACTTTTGCCGCCGTACCAGTTTGAAAAAACACGACACTGGTTAGACCTTAAGGAGCTACCACAGGTAGTGCCTCAACCAGGAGTTACAGAGCGCGACGATCCATCGCTCGGTTTATGGACCTTTATAGGCTACCAAGACACACAAAAGCGACGGGCTCTCTTTAGAATAAATACTGAGTCCGAGAAGTACAAGACGTATGTTGCGGGACATGTTGCTGTTCAGACAGCGCCAATATGCCCCGCCACGCTAGAATATAGCATGGTCATCAACGCCGTTTTGAGTCTTCAGGATAGCAATAGCGTTTCGAAAGACCAAAATCTGTACCCTGTCATTCGCGATATGCGTAATGATGCACCATTATGCTTGAACGCTTCTCAGACAGCGTGGATGGAGTTGCAGGACGAAGGTAGTCCTTCAAACCGACACTGGTCATGGAAGATTGTTATCACACCTATAGGACAACAGCCAAACGGCCGTAATAGCAACGACGCTACAGTATGCGTAGAAGGTCAACTGGAGCTGCGCTCACCAGATGACAGAGCTGAGTTCACGCGGTATGAGCGATTGGTGACGCATAAGCAATGCGTTTCATTGCTTCAAGATGACGCACAAGCGGACGATGTCCTCCAGGGGCGCAATGTATATCGCTCCTTATCTGATGTTGTCGAATATGGGAACATATACCGTGGTGTGCGAAGGGTAGTAGGTCGAGAGAATGAATGCGCGGGTGTTGTGAATGATCCGACTATTGGTAATAATAGGACGAAGAACTGGTTAGATGATACACCGGTTACTGATTCATTCAGTCAAGTCGCAGGCGTATGGGTCAACTGTATGACAGACCGGGAGCCAAAAGGCGGTGATGTCTTCCTGGCTACGGGATGTGAGACGCTTATGCGCAGACCTGATCTTGCGCGAGATGGAATATGCCAGTCCGGGAAGGAGTGGCACATCTGGGCAAGACACCATCGCGAGTCAGAGAGAACTTATCTGACAGACGTTTTCGTATTCGATGCGGTAGATGGTCGGTTAAGCGAGGTGATGCTTGGTATCCGATATACCCGCATTCCTAGGTTATCCATGAGCAGGCTTTTAGCAAGGCTCACCGGTGACTCTGCTCTCCAAACCACAACGGATAATGGCCAGGCCGACGTGGTAATCACGAGGCCGGATGCTACTCCAACTGGACCTCTTTTAACGCCGCCAAACCCGACAATTAATCATCAAGATGATGTTGAAACATTTAGATTGTCTCGTTTGGAGTTAAGCCAGAAAGTCAAAGATATCATAACTAATGTATCAGGCGTCGAGTCCAATGAAATCCAAGATGATTCGGAATTGGCTGAGTTAGGGGTCGATTCGCTCGCAGGTACCGAATTATCTCGAGAGATCGAAAAGGTGTTCAGTTGCAAGATTGATACGCTTGAGCTTCTTTTCGAAGCCACCAGTTTCCGCGATTTCGTAACGTGCATTTCAAGGGCCGTGTATGGTCCAAGTGGCCATGCTCATCCTGAAGGCTATGATGACGACATCAATTCGGCCTCTCCTTCAAATGGCGGCGGACTACTCTCGGACGAATCTATCGACGTCAGCACGATCCTAACACCAAACGTGGATGATTCCTCATCTATTGACGAACGGGACAACGAAGTCGTAATTGAGCCACCCGTAGCGAACGTAACTAACTTGGATGGAAGCGACTGTTCTTCCTTATCACAGCTTGATATTTTGACAGCTTTCGCGCAAGTTAAGATATCTACAGACAAACGAATCCGCGATAACAAACTTGACAATACGGATGCTGTTATTGTCGCTCGCTCAAATAGACTCTGCGTAGCACTTATTGTTGAGGCCTTTGAAGAACTCGGCTGTCCGCTCAAGACCGCGACTGCAGGCCAGATATTGCCGCTCGTGAAGCACACACATCAAACCTCTCATCTGGTCGATTGGCTCTACAGCTTCCTTGAGAATGACGCGCGATTGATCAATAGAGATGATGGTAGTATCATACGCACCAGCATTTCATCCCCACGCAAAACAAGCGACGCCATCTTCCAAGAACTCTTGCAAATGAACGACCAATGGGTGGTGGCGCATAAGCTGGCGTACCATGCAGGAAAGAACTTGGCCGCAGTGCTCAGTGGCCGGAAAACTGGCATTCAAGCCTTGTTCGGCTCGCCCGAGGGACGAGATCTAGTGCGAGATCTCTACAGCGACTTGCCCTTCAATCGTCTGTTCTACGAGCAGATGCGCGACACGATTCGGCTCGTAGTTGAGAAACTTCCTCCGAATTTCCGCTGTCCGCTACGCATCCTTGAGATGGGTGCCGGCACAGGCGGTACCACACACATATTGGCTCCTTTCCTTGATAGTCTCAAGATTCCTGTTGAATATACCATGACTGACTTGTCGACATCGATGGTGCTACAAGCACGCCGTATGTTTGGGGGGCGCTACCCCTTCATGGGATTCGCTGTACATGATATTGAGCAGCCACCTACCGAATCCCTCAATGGCACTCAGCACATCGTGATCGCTAGTAATGCGGTACATGCTGCTGCCGATTTGAAAGCGGCCGCTACCAATATCCGTGCAGCCTTGCGCCCTGATGGAATTCTCTTGCTTACCGAGATGACTGAAAGCTTGCCATTTGTCGACTTAGTTTTTGGCTTGCTTGATGACTGGTGGCGTTTTGCAGACGATAGATCACACGCCATTGTCTCGGCTGAGCATTGGGAGATACAACTTCGACATGCTGGTTTTGGACATGTAGACTGGACGGGCGGCGATTTGACAGAGAATCGCATTCAGAGGGTTATACTTGCTTTGGCATCTGGGAGCTCGACGAGTGAGGGACTAATGAGCTTGGTGATACCCCAGCCAGCTACATCTCATGGCGGTGACGCCGTGGTTGCTCGAGAACAAGAGGCTGAGAAGTATGTAACACAGTACTCGGCTGATTTCGCGACATTTATGGATGAACTATGCGGCGACACGGATGATGTAGAGCAAGAAAAGGAAAATGGCGCCGTCGTCATAATTACAGGAGCTACTGGGAGCTTGGGTTCACATCTCGTTGCCTGTTTTGCGGAGGACCCCAGCGTAAGCACCGTGGTCTGCCTTAACCGACGATCAAATTCGGGCACCTCAGCTTCACACCGTCAGCGAAAAGCGTTGGAGTCTCGCGGCATAACCTTGTCCTCAGACGCTTGGGCAAAATTGCACATTCTCGAAGCGGATACAACTCAGCCACAACTAGGCCTCCCATCGTCCGAATATGCACGGTTGGTTGCATGCGGCACACATGTATTGCACAATGCATGGCCAATGAGCGCTCATAGGCCCCTGCGTGCTTTCGAGTCGCAATTCCAAGCTCTTCGAGAGTTACTCCGACTCGCCGCTAACATCTCCACGCACAGTAAGAAAATGAGGGAGGCTGGCAAGAAGGTATGCTTCCAACTTGTATCATCAATCGGGGTCGTCGGCCTACATCCCACCAGATTGGTACCTGAGGAACGCGTGCGCATGGAGTCTGTGTTGCCGGTCGGATACTGTGAAGCCAAGTGGACGTGCGAACGGCTACTAGACGAGACTTTGCATCGATATCCTAGCAGGTTTCGGACGATGGCAATCAGACCAGGCCAGATCGCGGGGTCGACGAAGACTGGTGTGTGGAATACAAGCGAGCATTTTGCCTTTTTGGTGCGGTCTGCAGAGGCACTTCGTGCGTTTCCAGCCTTCGAAGGGAGATTGCAGTGGGTGCCAGTGGACAATGTGGCTGCAACTATTGCTGACCTGGCGCTGAGCGAAAAAGCAAGTGGTCACGTCTATCATGTTGACAATCCAATAGGCCAGCCGTGGGAGGAGATGGTAGTTGTCCTGGCGGAGGAATTAGGTATTCCTAGAGAGAATATTGTGCCGTTCTCAGAATGGATCCGGAAAGTCAAACGGTCACCGTTGGTGACAGAGAACGAGAATCCTGCATGGAGATTGGTGGACTTTTTAGAGATGCATTTTACGCGCATGTCATGTGGGGGCGTTGTCTTAGATACGACCCAGACTGAAGAACATTCATCAACACTTGCGGCTCAGGGACCGGTCCCCGCCGAAAGAGCGCGTCGATATGTGAAAGAGTGGAGGAAGATAGGATTTCTTGGTCGTCTAGAATAACTTTAGACTGCTCGAATGGCAGTTGGTTCATTCCTAGGTACTACTACCTATACCAGGTACATAGGACCATAGGTGTCAGGGGCTAGGGTCGGTGGAACTTCCGTGAGGCTCTAAGTGATCCTGTTCCGTCCCTACCAAGCACTGGATGCACATTATTTAGGTACCTACTAAGTGAGAGGTAGGTTAAGTATGTACCAGATATTAGTACCAAGTATTACTTTTCATGTACAAACTACTCTAACGTCAAAATAAACTAAAAAGAATACCCACCTAGCTACTAGGTACCTGATATAACAGTGCCGAAACAGCTGCTGGCGAACAACCTCCAACCAGAAGATACCAAATTTATATCCTCGAGAACATATTCCATCAGTTAACACTCAAAACCTCTAACACATTCTAGATATCCATCCAATCAAAGAACAGATTTCTGTAATGAAAGCCAAAGCATTCAACCGGAAATGGCGACTACCTAGGTAGGGTTGATCTTTTAATATCTCTTACGCGGACTGTGATATTTGCCTTGTAACTCTTAATAGACCTATATGCTGCCTTCAGAAATTGCCCCATGAGGAATTGGAAGCAAAGATATACAGTATTACTTACCTGGTGAGATCGAAAATTGAGAGAGTTCCCCCGAATGTGGACTCGCCATTTAGGACTTTCATGTATATTCGGAAGCCGAAAAAGGTGATAAGCGACAACCCGATGGATGTTCCGACATATATCCAGATGTAACCAGAAACCACCGGTGGCGCTGTCCCTTCGTTGGAACTTGTAAGGTTGGAATTAGAAGATGCGCTCCCGCTGCCAACTGGTTGATATTGTAGATTTCTCCAGTCATTAGACCATTGAAAGATTGGCATTGCAAAGATGGTCTGTCCTATCTTGTTAGACTTTATTCACTACCATGCATGTTTAGAAACCTACAGCCATAGTTGTCAGGGGTAGGTAGATCATAGCCACGAGGGAGAAACCGGTAGTGAATGCTTGAGACTCTTGCCTTGACAGTTCGTTTCTGATCTAAATATCTATAGTTAATCAAAGGGATGTTCTTTTGAACTAAACAGCTCAGATAACAATGCTAAATGGTAAGCAACTCACTATGTCGCTGGTAAAGGTAATACCTTCGCTAATGATTTGACACTGGACACCTAAGCTGCCAAGCCTCTCAATTATGTCATTAAACCGTTCCGAGATCAAGTATGTAATTTCATTTCCCTCGGTCGTTTGTAAAATTGGAGTGTGGCGATTCTGGAGGGTGTCCAGGGCTGACAGGCGGGCTTTGGATAACTGCCGTTTCGTTTCCCCGACTTCTTCTTCGATTTCCCTACTTCTTTCGCGAGTCGACCTAACCTCATTGATTATTTCCCAGCCAAAACGATTTTTACCTTTTCTCTGAGCTTCTCTTTCTACCTTTTTCAAAATATTTTTATAATCCTTGCGGATGGCATGCACCATGGCGACAGCGCGATCAAGTTGTAACTCGGCCGAGATTCCTAACATTAAAAAGGGATGTTCCGTTGCATCCTCCCAACAATCTATGAGGGCCTTGATGCGTTCGACTTGAAGGTCCGAGCAACCGAACATGACTCCGAGTGTTAGGTTTCTTTCTTCGAAATGAGTTGAAGCCATAGCAAATGGCTCTTGGCCAAAATCAGGATTTGTGACCACAGTGTGCATCCAGAGTGTCTCAGTCGCATTACCGAACTTGTGAGTGCGAGCGATAGAAATTACAGATGTTTGTTTCCTTGTCGCCAGCATTGGGAAATGGCCAGGCAAGTGAAATGCCTTGACTATTGATCGCCAACTTTCCAAGCTTTTCTCACTCAAAGGAAGATCTGTATACCCTGATTCCTCATATTTGTTTGCTAACTGTATGCCTTTTGCCCTAGGAATGCAACTGAAGACGTTAAATTCACATGGATAAGCCTATTGTGCCTAAAGCGCAACGCGACATAATGATAGAGATGATGAGAGGACGTAATACATACATGATTACAACTTCCTTCCTGGGCAAGTCATCAATTGGGAAAGGAAGGGCATAATCCTCATTTCTAGCAAATTTCCGAGACTGCCACGCAAATATGAATCATAAAGTGCTCTATCAAAAGACGTAAAAGATGTTCCAGTTAGGATGGAGGTAGACATTGACATAGACAAAAAATCATCTGCCTACCTCTGTCCATGTTTGCCATTGCTGATCATCAGCCAAAACAATTTTTTCGGTCTAAAAACAATCAGTAAACATGATTCCTACCTGGATTTCTATCCAAGAATACCAGGCCTGCCAGGTACACAATTCACTCACCTTTTGTCGGCTAGATAAATCCGTCTGATTTTGGATTACCTGGCATTTTTGCCCAGCTTGAAGAACCTCTAAGTCACCGTCGAATAAATCCAGCAGATGAGGGGCTATAAATGGGTCAGATTTGGAAGGCCACTCCATGGTTCAGCTGGTATAGATGGGGAGACACAATGGAAAACATAACAAACCAAATAAACCGACCCGTTATGTCATTAAGGAATTTAACTGGTACTTATGCTAATGATTGGGGTATGAATTTATGTTCCATTTATTTCTACCTCCCAGCCTCCTCCATCTCGAAAGTGCCAGCCTACCTGGGTACTTGGATACCTACTTATTACTTATTAGGTAGGCTTATTAGGTGCATGTGTTTAGGCCTGGGGTTTGGGGCTGATGTAATATTAGTACACTTGCACCCTTGAAATAATGGCTTAACCTGATACAGATTTTCGCCAGGGTTCTCAAGTATCGGACAAGGCTTTAAGACGTACAGTATTATTAAAACATCCGCCTTTTCATATTTTTATAACTGTAATAAACTATTAGGTTACAAAAGGTAAAACATATGAAGAACCTATACTTTTCAAGGATAGGTAAATTTTCGCGGTTTTATTTTACGTTGAAACTAGGTAGTATAGTACTTTTGTGTTAGGTTGACGATGGGGTCATTTTCAGAAATCTTACTAACATTATTCGGGGACCCACGGTAGGTACAATACCTAGTAAAAAGCATGCAGGTTTGTTGTCATAGCCCCATAAAGGCCTAAGGTCCAGCTAGAGCTGATCGCAGAATTGGGGGCTAGTGATGCAAGGACAACGATTCATGCCTACTCTGCAAACCAACAACAAAACCATGTCTACCTTCATACCTTTTATCTCAGAAAAAACCTCATCAACGAGAAGAGGAACTATTTAGGTACAAAAGTCTGGGGAGCGGTGGTCGTAATATGGATCCGCATCATGAAAGTTACCGCCAAGTCTGTTTTAAATAATAATACTCAAAGGTCTTGTGTAGGTACCTACTAGGTACCTACCTACTACTGTAGTAGCGCTGCGATGCCTCAATAACCGCTAAACGACATCTCCAGCTATCTGCGAGTGCTTAAAACACATCCCCACCTATGTACCTAATTATATTAGGTAGGTACCTAGTAGGTATGAGATCGATGCATCAAGGATTCCTTCAACTAAAGCGCTTTCGATGGGGAGAACCTAGCGGTATAAGTGAGTCGCTGCGAATTATTAAAGTAGATCTAAGTTAGGAAACTTTTAACACCCTTATAGATCTGGCGCTCAAAAGTACCTAAGTCGGTACTTATATCATCTCTCAGGCTTAGGGTAGATGGCTTGTCAGAGCTCCGAGATATAGAGATCACCTTTTCAACCTCAGTGTTGGGCATGAAATGTAAGGTCAAACTTTGTCAAAGACTAATAGGTAGGTAGGTACCAAATAGAAGATAAGTTTGACGTTTCTCATTAATTCGTTAGTGACTTTGAACAGTTACGCTTCTGTTCAGCCTGGGATACAAACTATTACACACGATATGCAAGGTGGAAATTGACTCCGACGCTTAGGTACTACTAGGTACCTAGTTACCTAGGTTGGTACATTACTCGACTTCATAAAGCTCCTCCAGCATAGACTCCAGATACTCCTTCTGCTCCGTCAAGAAGCCTCTGATGTTAGCCAAGTCAAATGGCTTTCGCATAGCGCCTCGGCGGCGTTCCTCCTTTAGCTTTGCACGGAAGCGCTCTTCGAGAATCTCCAACCTGTACTCAGTATATTGCGGGTAGAGCTCCGAGAGGTTGCTGATGGCTCGCGAGCCAGTCAGGATGATCTCGTCTCGGACGAAAGGGGACTTGGGCCGTAAAGCTGTTACCATAGAGATGCGTTCGCGCCCCCCGAAAGCTTTCAGAGCTTGGTGGTATATGTATCTGCCCTGCATGACGACAGCAGAGCCCTAACATGCCATCAGCAAAGGTTACCTATAGTGGGATATTAACAATAAGCTAATAAGCTGGGGAATATTTACCATTGCAGGTCCTCGAATTTTTCGTATCTCTCCACTGGGCAATTGTATCGCAGTTTCGCCTCCGACCATACCGGTGCAGTCGGAAACCATGGTAACACAGACGAAAGGAAAGCTATCATAATGCCACGCGAATGATGTGGTATTATCACCATCTTCAACTGCGTTGCTCTCGTCGTTGATTGAGATGTTGATGTTAGCGATTTCGAAGTCGAAGGCCGGGACAAGCTCGATACCGGCTACTTCGGAGATCTTAGCAAGAACCTCCGGAGACCACCAAGCATCGTATGTAAAAGGAGCTCGCCTGTATATATGTTAGAACATGAACGAGTAGCTTGGAGATATATCGGAACTTACTACGGACCCATTCCGCGTACCATGTTCGCGCTGAAAGTAGAAGCATATCGACAGTTTTCAAGCACCGAGTCGCTGAAGATCTCCCTCCTCATCTGTAGCATTGCCTCTTGCGAGAATAGGGGGAAAGGGTCTGAGACAGCTGTCGTTGAAATTCCATGGCCCTCGAGGCCAATATCCTTCATTGTATGGATCTTAGCCGGGGGTTGGAAGGTGAAGTGTTTGTTCACATCCCAGGCCACTGGCTCGGTCGCGCGAGCTTCGTCGATCACGAACTGAGGTATATCTACGCTGGGGCGCGTGGCGTTCTTCGTCTTGGGTCCAATAACATGAGGCGCTTTGGGAGGAAAGGTTGGGGGCGTGGTGGTAACTGGGCTGATGGTTAAGGCCGGCATTATTATATAGGAACTATAGAATGATATAGAGACACGGAATTATCAGAAGGTAGGTTGCTGTAGAGTATTTCGCAGTTCACGTCATTCGTGCAATTCGTAATGGATTGAAGGAACAAACATATAATGGTATGACAACGATAGCGTTATATCGAAACGCGCCGGCCTTTCAACATCGTGAAATATCCTCAGGTATTGTAGACCCGCGTCTGATGAGCGAGTTAGGCTTGAGGAACATCCGGTTCTATTCCGATACACACCATTCTTCCATCCTTCTTATCGCGACTCCTTCCTATTGACTAACTACCTGCATTGATCCATCGCACTCCTAGATAGAGTGGTGATTTAGACGGTAACGGTCACTTATCCCTATCTTGAGGATGGATGCCGTAGAATGGCCTTTCCGTAGTGATTGGCTTCGGAATCTCTTCGTTCGGTTCGGCATTGGTATCCGACCCCTGTCATCCGAGCAATCGTAAACGCGTTCTGACGGATATATGGAAGATCGGCTCCCTCCACATAATTCAATATTCACTGCCTAGGTAGATAGGTACCCAATATCATATAATACGATGAATGGTCACTCTATTGGGTTCCTGAGTGGGTTGTTATTACCTAGGTTTCTTTCCTCTGAATGTAGAACCCGGTATGTTATGAACCTGGATTGGCTTAACCTAGTTGTGTCAATTAAAAATCGGTATCGTTACTTCGATGCGTGAGTGCATGCTTTCTCCCAGGAAATTCGAATATAAGTGTTGATCAATGTTATGGGCTACCAAAGAAGCTTTGCACCAGCTATTTGGGGAATACAAGCTTCAACAGGAATATAGAACCTCTTGATCTCAGACTCATCGTTCCATTTTACACGTATGCTCCAATTTAATGACCATCGTCCTCCATTGTTCTGCTTTTTCAAATGAGTGCCACCTTACGATAGGGAGATCTACAAGTTTCCTAGATCTCCCTTACCCCGGCTGGAGCCGGAGAACTCTCGTCCAGCCGTCGAAAAAGTCATGATGGGTATTATTCCCTTTTGGATCATGGAGAATTAGTCTTTCACTTTTGTGGGAAGCGCGAGTACCTAGCTCATAGAAATGATAGCACGAGATGCCTACCTGGCATTTAGTAGCGATTAGTCGTTCCATCAATGTAGCCTTAAGGGTTATGTTGGGGTAGCGGTAGTACGCTGAATAAATTATGTCTTAGGTTGGTGATGCTCTCGGCTTTGGTGCTGCGTGTAATTCCGTCGTATTTGAAGTCATCTACACTGGTCTCCACTATACGCTCCCCAGATTCAATGACATGGATCCCGAGCCGAATACTACATAGATAGGCACTGTCGAATAGCTAGAGATAACGAAGCCGAGATGGTTGGCGGGGCTGGTCGGAATCTATGTAAGATCGTGGTGGGACTAGGTGGGATTGGTGATCAATGATATGGAATAATAGAATCACTCAGCGAGTATGGACATACTGTGCAAGCTAATATTGAATTTGATTGGTTGAAGTAGCTCTCATCTTTCCGTATATAGTGTGATATGGATCCTAAGTTGATTTTGATTGGTCTCAACACAGTATCTCAGATATCGGTCACTGTATTTTTGGTTCATGGTTCATGCAAATTGATACTTGTCTCCTGGCACCTGGTTAGACATCCATCACCGTTTTTCAAAAAGGTACTCTATCAACCCCTCAATTGACGATACCTCTTCCAAATGCCTTTGCATGATCATAATGCGATTGATGAGTAAATCTACAGAAGTTTGAGGAATCTCCGGAAAACAACATTGGGTGTTTCGACTCTCGGGTTCGGGTTCGGTAAGAGACTCCACTAGACCGACCTTCACAAATCGTCGTAGGCCTCTGCCATAGGATGTCGTTTACTAGATACTAGTTAACTAGTTGATTGTGAGCATAGGAATATAGATGGTACGTATCATGGAACGCGATAATAGTCCGAAGTTAACTATCATATCGACATTTACGGATGGTGAAATGTATTATGCAGTGCCTGCGATAGCGGCCACTGTAGTCTCGCCTTTAGTGAGATTGCCAGATATACAAGGGTGGATGGTGAAGTGTAAGTGATCACCTAGGCTGCTATAAAAGGCCACTGGTCTAAGCCCCAGAGTACTTATAAAACCGCGAATGTTAACGGAACATATTTAGGGGCTTTGGATAGTGTTGTTTATGTCGTGGGAGCCAAGCAACTTGTTCAAGATGCTACCTAGAATCCTAGATTTCCTCCTCTGGGGCGCCGGGGCTGCGGCTCGCTCCTTGCTCTCGAGAGATTTTCCTTTAGCCTGACCTTAATAGGGTATCTTTAGGAGGTGAACTATTCGCTTGTTACGATGATACAAATAGAGACCAAACAAGCTTTTAATAGTATAGAATATATCACGTCTATAGATAGAGTTAACGCATTATTCATCGGACCTTTTGATTTGGGTATATGCACTGTCTCGATTTCGAATAATAATTAGAGGCTATTATTAATGCGCTTAGGGAATAATTGGCACCGAATTGAAAACTGTCTCGCAGCAACCCGTAGAGCTAAGTAGAAATGTGGCAAATACTGTAAAGATGCACAGCAGACAAGATAATTCGCAGATGAATGGTTTGATATCAGCACGCTGTTAGCGAGGACCTGGGCCCTAGGTTATGCTAAAGGAGATGTTGAGCCAACTGGCTCGGGAGTACTCTGAATCAATTGGTATGGTGATAACTGAGGACCTAAAACTCCACGCTTCAAATTTGTACGCTCCGCCCAAAATCAAAACAGCGTTAACATATTTTCGGGAAGTGATTCCGAGTCTCCAATCTCCTGGACTATAGACAGGAATTCCTCCGACGAGATTCCGATGTCGTCAAGAAATTCCATATTACTGGTGCTGTGCGGCTGCGGGGAATGCAGAGGATGTCTAGGGTCCGCTGCCGTTATGAATGTACCTGTGTCGCTATCCATCGTGAGATCCCTCCTATTACTACTATGGCTCTCTTTCCGCACAACCTCTGTTGGCCCTTCCGGATTGAGTAAATGCAACATCCGATGGCCTTGTTGTCTTGTTTGAAACTCCCGGTAGAGATTTTCCAGGTAACAGAGTTCTAATTTCCTCACTCTAGCCACTCGATTTCCTCTAGAAATCAAGTTGTCTAGAATTTGGTGTGTTAACTGGTGACATTTTTGGTAATCAACCACATCCGGAAATAGAGCATTGGCCATGGTCAAGTGTAGTGCAGCACCAAACGTGAATTCGATATCGTACGGTAAAAATGCTTCTAAAACGTCGTTAATTCCACGGACGCGCCATATATCGTACGAATTGTCATTTACCTAAAAGACTGTACTCGCTTGACAAAATTTGAAGTGTTTTGGCAGCTGATTTGATGCCCGTCGAGATGACCGTCCCTGTCTGGGCTAAGAAGCTTTCGCAATGGTCGTCGCTCGGATACCCCAGCACATCAAGCCTTTCTTTTAAGACTGACAATAGAAGTGGGCGTGTACCTACAATAACACACTGATGGTACATTAAGGTTAGGTGCCGTGTGTCTCTTGGCATCGTGCCGACAGAGTTTTGGAGGAGTCGAATGATCTTCTCTAGTTCTTGGGCGTGGTGGGCTAAGGTATGCAGGATCGATCTTGTTTGTTCTAGAAACGTTCCGAGAGGAATTATGTGGGGTTTATACACTGCTATCATAAGCTGTAAGATTTTCTAGGTCGTTGAAAAATTTGAGTGCTGGTTGCGACCCTCACTTGTAAGTATAACTGATAGTAAGTGCGAAAGATTGACCTGAAGAGTGCGACAACTATCCCCTCTCGAACCCGCGTTGGGTGGGGTCATAGGAGTCGTAATATCGCTGTCTTGGACCGACATTGGAAGTCCTAGGGAGGATGAAAAGTGTCTGTCCATAAGATATAAGGTCCACCAAAGATCGCGACAGCTATCAATGGTTTCTGCGCCAAGCTCGTGTTCCGGAAGTTGGGTATGTAAACCCTCCAACAACGCGATGCGCATAGCATGGCCAAGCTGAAATACGTGCTGGGTTAAAACGACGGCGAATAAGAGCGAGAGAGCGGGATTGAAAAACTTACATAAATATGAGCCGATTCCCTTTCGCCGATTGAAAATAAGTATAGGCCAACCAAGGCTAAGACTTCGATTGCTAATAGGCTATCTTTCCATAGTGAAGTAGGATCTGGCAATAACGACATTGCTCTTACGAAGAACTTTGCTCCTGGCGGCTCTCGGGACTCCGGAGACTGAGCCTGAAAAGCTGTCCCAAAGGCAAGAATCAAGAGGAACTTGACAAACCATAGCGGGCATTCAGCTATTCTCTGGGTCGGATCAGAGTAAAAACTACGGATCTGGTTCTCAATTTCTCTTGGGTTGAAGAATCGGTACGTCTGGCCTAGATGAAATTTGACACTGTTTAGGAGATAAAGTGCGTGGTCTAGCGATGGTAGGCCACTAAAATCGGAAACGTCCGATGGCGAAGTCTTTGGCAAGGTCCAAATTTCAGGGTCAATTATATTTGGCGGGATCGAAGAGGGGTTTCCAGGATGCAGGTTCTCACTTATCATGAGCATAAGGCGAATTGTGAAAGAGCATGTCGACCACGGAGCAAGCCATACTATCGCGGTCAGGTTAGCTGCGTGAAGATGGTAGCGATTAAGAAAAGAAACCTACTCCAGGCACGTTTGTTCCTACACGTGTTCTTGATGACTTTGGAGGGTATCTTGAACGGATTTGACCAAACTCGTAGCGGAGTACCATCGTGATGATGCTGATATGTTGGGGTAGCTGAAGGGCCAGAGGCTGCGCTGGGTTGCTGAGGGGGGTCGATCGTAGGGGCGGGAGAAATAATGCTGTTAGTTCTAAGTCGAGGATTGGAGTCGCTATTCCGCCTAAATGTGGTGCCTGTTCCTGTTTGGCGTCTAGGCCTAAGTGGGTCATCATCTAGGTTAGGCATGCGAGATACGGCTGGCGAGTTGAGAGGCAAAGTCGGAGAACGGCACTGGTCTTCTCTTTGAATTGGTGATCCAAGGTTGCTTGCGGACGGCGATCGCATATGCTCCTCTGCTTGCTTTTGGAGTTGTTGAAGATACCTTTAAACGGAGTGTTAAACGTCATCTCGGTATCAAAAAGAAGAGCGAGAATATACGAGCTCTGGAGATATTAACGTACTTCTCCGAGACAACGACTTTCGCGCCGCTCTCGGCAAAGCGACACTGGACAGAACGCCTCTTACAGTTCTGACAGGGTTCATTTCCAGAACACTTGATCTTGCTCTGGCGGCATGCGATACAGCTGTTCGTTGTTAGTGACTTGGGCACAGGATAGTAGTACTCAGACTATTAAAACGGGTTTACTCAACGCATTTGCCGTTCGTCGAGGTTTTCGCCGCTCTGTATGGGTATTTGATTCAGTCAAACCTTCCATGACGAATAGTAGTCTAGGATCCAAGTATTATAGCGGCTACAGCACGTCGGTGAGGATCAAAAGTATGTAAGTGTGTGATATAAAAGACAGCTCACGAGAGTCTGGGGATTTGTCGGTATCTTGGAATGGGCACGTACATCCATACCCAGTACCCATGGATACCACATACATACATCCACACTATGTGCGTGCCCGCATTATGGCGGGGTAAAGATAAGGGGCGAACCTATTATGGATATTAGGTATCCATAGCATAGGTCTTGCCCCTTGGACGATAGCGGGCATTACCAATCAAGATAGCTACCGCTGCACTGCTGGATGTCATTTTATTGAATTTTTTTCACATCCAGAAAATACCCGTCGTTCTTGTAAGTCCTAGTCTTGAAACAACCAGAGACATGTCAAATAAACCTAGGGGCGAAATAGGACCATAGGTAGGGTGGACCTTCGAGTCGGGCCACGTACGTAAGATTGTAAAAGATTCTTGCATTTCTCAGGAGACAAAGAATGGTCGAGTATTTTGGGAGGAAAGATCAACATATAAGCTTGACAAGCTTAACAAGTAGGAATAGACGTTAATACTTACCTAGGCCCTAGGGAACATGTGCAGCTTTCTGACGCTGCTATTATGTAGCGTCCACAAGCTCGGTAAGTTTACCAGGGACTAGGTAGATAAGGTATGTGGGGAATCCCTGAAAGCCTAGAAGCCTAGAAGCCTAGAACTATCATTTAAAAATATCTCAAACTAAGAATGATAACCCAAAAGTTAAAGCTAAAAACCTAATCCAGAATTCCTAGTACTCCTAGTACACCACCTAGTAGGTAGCTTAACACCTATCATCTGCCAGCGAATACTTACTTCTTCGGACCTGTTCGGAATATCAACCTATAACTTCGAAGGCGTGTTTGAAACTACATCAAACTCAACTCCTCCCCAACCTTCGAACTCGCAGGACCAATGCCCCGCCTCATCCATGGGCATAGCCTGCAAACAACTGCCGGGCATGATCACCTGCCCAGGTAAGAATTCGATGTTAAATTCCGCTAGTCGGTTGACAAGCCACGCAGTCGCCGATATTGGGTTTCCGAGAATGTTTCCCGTATTTCCCGTAGTAATTTCCCGTCCGTTAAACTTCAAGGTGCCTTTGGTGTTGCTCAAGTCTAAGTCCGTGAGCCGTCACGGGGTTCCGCCCAGAATCACCGCACCGGTCGACCCATTATCAGCTAGTGTGTCCTCGAGCCCGATAGCCCAATTCTCGACTCTGGAATCTATAATCTCCACCGCCGGGATCGCATAGTCGACGGCGTTAATGACATCGGCCGCCGTGACATTGGGACCGCGAAGGTGTTTCTTGAGAACAAAAGCCGGCTCCAACTCAACATAAGGCTTAATCAACTTATCTAATGAGATATTTGTGCCCTGGTAGATAAACAGACTGGCGAGAAGAAATCCGTAGTCGGGCTGGTCGAGGCCAAAAGCGTCTTGCATGACCTTAGCGATGTTTCCCAATTTATATCCGACTAGGCGATCGCCATCCTTACTGACGGCGTTCTCAACCGTGATCCTTTGGACTTCGAATGCTCTCCTCACATCTAATGATGGATAGGTTTTGGAGGAGGGAGGGATAGGAACTCGGTCAATTCGGGCCTTGCGCAATGTGTCTGCAAGCTTGTGCAACTCGCTCGTGTCCATGATCGCTGCCGCTGGATTCGTCCGAACTTGGTATATTTGATGAGAGAAGTTGCGCTGTCCTGCCTGGTCGTCTGATCTTGAGGCGTAGTATCGTAAACTACCTGAGAAGAAACCCTAACCCTAACATCCTCTGCGAGGTAGTTATACACGTTCCTACAGCGACCTACCCGACTTTTAGTTAGCATCGCTCCAGTTTATCCCGTGATTACATTAGACATTCTCGCGCAAGCCAAGAGTGTTCTAGATGAATGTACCTAAGTCAATGGAGATACCTTCACCCTTCCCAATTAGGAAAAAATGATGAGAACAACCCACCAATCATGAACTTTTAAATGGAATTCCATCTCATTGAGTTGCCGGCCCTGCACATTATCCAACATCAAGCCCTTTAATAAACTCTCTAGAACCACAAGATGGAGACTCCTATCGGCTCGTTTTTTAAGTTGCTACGGGAGATATTTAGACGGAGGGAAACCTATGAGCAAATTCTTAAAGCCGCGGGGTCCACAGCCCAGGGAATTTCCCAGCAGCATCCCATCCTTCCTTCTTCCTCCTCGTCTATCTCACTTTATACGATGTTTGACATAGTTATCGTTAACACCTTCAACCACGTATTTGGTCGTATATCACCCGCTTCGGCCTCCAAGCCAATATTGTGAAACAAAGGTTAGGACACACTGCTGTATTGATTACAGCTGATGGTGAAATAATAGAATTACCTCAGGGGGTCACTCCTGAAGTAAAAGAATCCCTCATTCTAGTGTCTTGATCTTATGACTAACTGCTCTTGTTTTCCAGTTCCCCTCAGAAGATAAAAGGAATTTAGAGAAGATCCGAGACCATGTCCAAGCCGAGTCGTTGAAGCCAGACGGCCTCCGTGAAGAGTGAAGAAGACGATGATATCTCGCTAGAACAATATGTTCGCAACCTGAGCGCTAGCCCCATCGAGTTCTTCGAGCGAA
This sequence comes from Rostrohypoxylon terebratum, assembly GCA_022497145.1. Classification (NCBI taxonomy): domain Eukaryota; kingdom Fungi; phylum Ascomycota; class Sordariomycetes; order Xylariales; family Hypoxylaceae; genus Rostrohypoxylon; species Rostrohypoxylon terebratum. The sequence goes on along the minus strand of MU385940.1, from coordinate 102,505 downwards.
TCTGGCAACACGAACCATTCAGCAGAGGTGCTATAGCATCAATTACCGCCATCGGCCCAATATGCAAAGTTTGCGCATATCTACGGAAGGTTGGCTGGTAATATTCACCTCGTCGGAACGGAGTACTCGAAAGATTGGAATTATTATATGGAGGGCGCTTTCGCATACGGCGAGAAGGGTACGCAGAAGGTCATCGATTCACTTAACGAGCAGACGCCTAGATCCGGACTAGAGGCACCAGGTACGTTTCTATTTCAAATTAAATGACAAGATTGAATTTCCCGAGGTAATTGAAATATAGTTTCTAATATATGGGTAACGTCAGACCTTACATGACAAACACCCCTTGTTCCGATAACAGCGTCGTCCAATCTTCCTGCTTATTTCTTTCCCATATTCGCCGTAACGACTCTATGGCTTTGATAACATTCGCAAAGCCACTACGCGAGAATTGTCTCTCCAAGAACTGCGTGAAGTAAATGTTATGCTCTTCTATAAAACTTGCCGATGCGGCGATAAATACTGGCCAGACGAGTACATGTTCAAGTTCAACGTCTTGTGGGACAGATTCGAGCATCAATCTAAATCTAGATACCAAATCTGGTAATGTCGGATCGATATCGGTTACTCCGCAGGTCTGTTGTAAGTAAATTCGGAAAGCTAGTTCCCTCAGACTAGAAGTCAGAGGTAAGGTATAGGCATAGTCTGGGTATGACTGGAGCAGGTATTCTTGTTCATCCCAACATTGCTGAGCCTGTGAAGCAATAGCACATACTCCGGCATCTTGACTAATGAAGGGCGAGACGTATACCCTCATCCTGTGCCAAATTCATATTAGCCAATTTTACACCAGAGGCGTTGATTCGAGTGTAGGGTTCATACTTGCGAATCTGCTTGGCCGAAAAACCAGCGATGATGTTATCGCTTACCGCCAATAGTTCTTCCCCGCCAACTACGTCGAGAGCAGACTGCAGCATACGGAATAAGATAACGAAGTCAGAACTTCCGCTTACAATTGTAGATAATAATAATACTACAATTGTTACAATAACTCGGCACTTCGCGTCAAGATCTCCATTGCATAGGTTCCTCCTTTTCTGGAGTTCACTGATTGTTTGAGAGTATAAGTTAATCGGGTCAGCAATCCGCCCGCCCCCAGCTCTTTTAGAAGAATGAAAGGCGGCGACGGTCAAGACCGAAGACATAACAAGCTCATCAGAGCAGGCTAGGGGAAGAATGAGATGTCGCCAGCCATTAGTACAATCGTCGACGAGGACCATCTGAGGGGCAATATGAGTGGAAACTTCCAAGTTGGTGTCCGCTTAGTGACTTTTCCATGCTAATGAGCGTATGTAGTAGGTAGTAGGTAACTTACAGTGGTTCAGCAAAAAACGTTTCCAAGGCGCAACATGATCTAATGTGTACCCAATATATGAACTTATCAAGAACACACCCAGGTTATATTCGAATTTAGCGGATGTACTGTGGTAAAGATAATCCCATTTTGAACCGGGAAAAGGAGAACCACAAGCGTCGTGGTCAGGGGATGAGCCCCTATTTTCTTTAGTGTCTTGTATGCGACGTTGGCAATTTCCAGCTCCCGGGGCGGCAATGAAGTGAGGTCGACGATATAATAGTCGGTTGGTGTGCCTCGGCTTCGCTTGCTCCTTTTCCTTAGGCGAAACCCATGTGCGGAACCTCTGCCTTTGCCCGCCCATACCACTACATTCTATCCCCTTTGATACGCACTTATCGCAATGAGGCTGCCTCCTATCACAGTTGATTCGTCGCTGTGAACACTCGTAGCAACCTGTCCAAAGCATCAGCTTACGCAAATACTACTATGGATGCACGAATATTTCGTGAATCCTTACCTTTTGCCTTGGGCGTATATGGACGTTTAGCACGGCTCATGGCTGCAGGTGGTTAAAGGTATTCGATTTCTATGCTAGTACCTAGAGGACAATCCAATCGAGTTGACTCGTCCGAATTCTTATGGATTTGAATATGCCTGCTAGGTAGATATCTAACCAGACAGAAGAACATCTATGATGGGGGCATGATCTGATAACCCCGTTCAAACCCGATGATCGGTTCGTCCACTATTGGATGGTATCAGGGGAGACGTGGGTCTCGGGTGAGGAAGCCGAGAGAGTCTATCTCGGAATTGTCATCCGGATCTTCGTCTTGAATACGCGAAATCGATATTTGCTACCTAAGTATTTTGAGCATAGCAATCGTATTCATTTAATAATTAAATTGAAAATATCAACAGATATAATCGATGTTAGATAGGAATTGGGCTCATAGGACCACGAACATCCCTCGAACCCTTATCGCCGCAACTTACCTCAGTACTACCGAGAATCCCAGATGCGATCATGGCCGTCGCATTAGCATCAAGTTTGAAAGATCAAAAGCTCCTAGTAGAGGGATCATACATTGACGGTCAATGGGTGTCTTCTTCTAAAAAGACCTTCGAAGTTCGAAATCCCGCATCTGGTGAGGTCATCGGATCATGCCCCGAATCAACTCTAGAAGACCTCGACGATGCGATCAAGGCCGCTTCGCAGGCATTCCCCATATGGAGGGCGCTTTCGGGTCGTCAGCGCGGGCGCATCTTGCGACGTTTCTTCGATCTCATCGTCGACAACAAGGTGGATATCGGCAAGATCATTACTGCCGAAAATGGAAAGTCCCGAGGAGATGCGGAAGGCGAAGCATTGTTTTCGGCCGGTTTCTTCGAATGGCTTGCCGAGGAAGCTCCCCGAATATACGGTGATGTCGCACCGCATAGTACTCCAAACGCGAGAATTCAAATCCTCAAGCAACCAATTGGCGTCTGTGGCCTCATTACCCCTTGGAACTTTCCGATGGCAATGGGGGCACGAAAAGTCGCGGCAGCTCTCGCCGCGGGATGCACCATAGTACTAAAATCTGATGGTTTAACGCCGTTCTCGTCGAATATCCTAGCTGTGCTTGGAGAGCGTGCTGGTATTCCTAGGGGAGTTCTTAACATCGTGACTTCGCTCGAGAACACCCCAGCACTTGGTCTCGCCCTCTGTCAATCCGACACGGTGAAGAAGATCTCATTCACAGGTTCTACTAGAGTTGGAAAACTATTGATGCAGCAATCTAGTAGTACATTAAAAAAGTTGAGCTTAGAACTTGGTGGCAATGCACCTTTTATCGTCTTCGAAGACGCGGACATCGAGGTTGCTGTAGCAAGCGCCGTCGCAAGCAAGTTCAAGGTGACAGGTCAGACGTGCGTTTGCGCAAACAGGATATACGTGCAGGAGGGTATTTACGACGAATTCAGTAAGAGGCTCGTGGAGGAGGTTAAGAAATTTCGCGTCGGCAATGGGCTTCAAGATTCTGTTACTCACGGACCGCTCACGACCGGGGTAAGTAAAGTAGAGGAACATGTGAATGATGCTGTTAGCAAGAAAGCGACGATCTTGCTCGGCGGCAAACGACTCCCTCATCTTGGCACCAACTTTTTCGAACCGACGATCCTAGGTGATGTGGATGATTCTATGAAGGTGATGGGGGAAGAAACGTTCGGTCCTCTTGCGGCCTTGACCAAGTTCAAGACGGAAGATGAAGTGGTCAAAAGAGCTAACAGCGTCGATGTGGGATTGGCCTCTTACGTGATTACGAATGACCTTTCTAGGTCTCATAGGGTGACTGAGAAGCTAGAATTTGGCATGGTCGCTATTAATACAGGCGTTATTTCGGACCCCGCAGCACCGTAAGTCCCCAGGGCTCAGGGCTTTTTACATCATCGTCCAAGCCACCGGGAGATTTGACGAAGTCAGCTAACAAATTGTAGATTCGGCGGAGTAAAGCACTCAGGAATGGGGCGCGAGGGTAGCAAGTATGGTCTAGACGAGTATCTGGTCCTCAAGACCGTCGTGACTGGAAATATCACCACCGACTACAAGCTGTAATATTTATCAGGATCATTCAAGAGATGGAAAATTATAGAAAACGACGAATAGTTGAGGTACCACCTTGGGTAGTAGATACTAGGTAGCAATACCAGAGTTATGTGACTACTTAGGGACCCAGGGGCTTCAATGACAGCCCTGGAGTGGAGGGCTACTTGCCTCCATTAGCAGCAGGAGTGCATAGAATGCCCCAACCCTGATTACGGCGTCGCTGACTATGACGGTACGTAGCCCCTGAGAGCACGCAAGAATATGGGATTGGTAGTACAGTGAAAACCGACCGAGTTATAACTATTAACGATAAATCTATCCAAACTATTTACATAACATAATCAACTAGGTAATATACAATAGGTCACTAAATATAATAGTATATCCGCTCTGAGCCAGCTCAATCGGGACCTATCGACAAGGTTTGAATACCAGATTGCAATGACGCTGGCGCTTGCGCTGTCGCTTGTTGTCCCTCTGACACTTGCACTAGCTGTCCCTCTTCCGCTGGCATTTCCGGTTGCTGGGGCGCTTGCTCAGGCGCTTTCCCAGCCGCTTCCTGTCCAGCCGGCGCTTGTTGTTGCGCTTGACCTTCCTCATCAGAAGAAGTATCGTCGGAGGCTAAGTGGGGAGCCTCCAGGATATATCTTTGACAGATTGCGCGGATGAATTCGTCCGATTCGTATATCTCGCCGTCGCGTGGGTAGTCAGCGTAGAATTCCGGCTCTCTCGCAACTCCTTCCAAAACCCGGCTCTTAAGATCCGCAAGAGTCGGCCGGTTTAACCAATTTTCAGCACACATTTCTATCACGAGACGTCTAAGCTGTGGGTCTAAGTTAGTGTAATGGTCCGGGGGGAAATTAGCCGTTGTCGTGAAGCCTCCGCCCTGAACGCCGCCAGGGTTCGTCCAGAATACTTCATCTTTCAATTCGCCAAGCGTCCAGATTAATCGACGAAGAGCCTACATGTTTCCAAGATGTTAGTGAGTTATCCCAACCTCATAATTACGATATCCCCATGAGGGCGTCGACTTACACGTCCACATTCGAGAATGTTGTAAGTGTGTCCCAACTCGCCGGGGCTAGGTAGAAATAGATGTCAGCATAGTCACCTAAGTGGTAAGGTAATTTATCAACCTACTGGCCCCATCTATACGGCGCCCCGAAGCGTTCAAAGTCGATAATCTTCAGAATCGGTAATACAGAATGCTCAGAGCCATCCTCTTCGAAATCGCCAAATAACACTTCAATACGTTAGCAGTAGTTATACTAACAATCCAATTCCGCGAGGACCTACTGTTATTCTCGTGCATGTCATTATGCGAAAAGTTTTCCGCCAGCGCTTCTTCATTATCGTTTGTGAAATCCTCTGGATGGAATTCATCGTCCAAGGCCTGTGGGGGAAAGGCCATAGCGAGACAAACACGTGTGACTTTTTGAAGAGAACCCGAACGTTAGCCAGACTATCCTCAGTATGCCGATATAGGTAGGGCAGCACCAAGTGAAGAGGAACAGGAACTTACGACACAGAGCGATTCTCCATAGGAATCTATTGGGCAATGGAGTCGCTCCTTGCTCCGCTCTCCATCTCTTTAACATTTGCCAGAGACTTCCGCCAGACAAAAATTCCATCATTACTAACGGCCCATCAATCGGATTTTTGATGCCGGAGGGCAAGAATACAGGTTGGGCAACGTGCTTCGCACCTCGAAGCATCTGAATCACTAGTCAGTAAGAGCTCAATCGAGTGTATATATCCATATCCTCTCGAGGGACGCTTCAAGGTGCAATCTTACCGTAAGGGCGAAACGCTCGTTCGCCATATTATTGACCGTGACACTACCGGTATCCCTAAATGGGCGCTTGAGAACGAAGTCTTTACCCGGTTGGTTGTACCGCCACCATCTGTGCCTAAATCTGATTCTGCAAGCGACATTTGTGATTCCATTTCCCAACATTGATACGAATCTGAAGTTAGCAGAATGCTGTTCAAACTTCCTTCGAATCTTTTGGGCTTCGACCTGCGCTTTCCACCGTGACTTGCTGCTAATTTTGAAACCGGGACTGGGCAGGTTACCGTTGGGAAGTAGACCACGAACAGGCCTACCGCGAAGGGGCCCACCACCACTGCCGCCACCACCAGGAGGTCCCCCACCGCCGCCACCACCACTACCACCACCTCCTCCTCCTCCTCCTCCTCTTCCAGGTCCTCTATGAGGACTTGAATCTCCACCTCCCCCTCCACCGCCACCTCCACCGCCACCAGCACCTCCGCCACCAGCACGGCCGGGAGGATGTGCAGGACCGGCCTCGTTGTCGCCGGCCTGGCCGCCACCGGGGGCCCTGCCGCCGGGGGGCCTGCCGCCGGGGGGCCTGCCGCCGGGGGGCCTGCCGCCGGGCCTCTGGATGGGAGGTCTGCGGGGCGGTCTGGTTGGTATACCCTCCGGTGGTAGAACTCCGGGTCCGGGTGGTGCTCCGGTTGGAGGAGGCCCGTCGGCTGGAGGAGGTCCTCCACCGGGAATTTCCGGGGGCGACGGAGCGTCAGACCGACGGGGACGCTTGCGTCTGTCGTCGTCGTCCGTGTCATCATCGCCTTCCGGATCATTTGGTCCACCACCTCCGGCGAGGAGTCCTCCGGCATTCGGTCTCATGCGCTTGAGCTTCCGGGCCGGCGTGCGGGACGCTGGGGGGGGTGACTGATGTTCGCCGGACCTGGTCTGCAGCAGCTCAGGTTGGTTGAACAGCGTAACCTCCCATTGGGTCTGGTCCGTGTCCTGGGCTGTGTCTGTGGGGGGGTTTTGTTGGTTGGCGTTCGGGGTGGCGTTCGGGTCGAGACTTTGTTGGTTAGGATCCGAATTGAGGGTCAGGTCTTGCAAATTGATGTCAACGTTAGACTGAATTTCCAGCCCGGTAAGTTGTATGCTCTCGGGCGGACGCTGGTCGCCGGGGAGAAACTGGCCGCCAGGTTGTTCACCAGGAACTCCGAACAGAGTTGGAGCAATGGGATATCCAAATCGTTCTTGGATGAGTCGTCTGTTGTTACTTTCGAATGTTGGTGTAGGAAGTATTCCAGTTAATTGATCAGTGACATTTCTTAGGAAACGCTCAAGTGAACTTGGTTGTTCTAAAGGCTCTATTGGGCCATCGTCATCGTCATAGGTGCCACCCGGCACATGCGTTTGCGCAGGGGATAGGTCAAGTGGCAGATACGGACCTGCAGGTCCTGCCTCAAGTATAGGGTTTGGATCGTCTGGATTGTAAGGAGGTGGTGCTGAACGAGGCTCGGAAGACGAAGACACACGTGGCTGTGGAGGAGGCATTGCAGGAACAGGCCTGAGTTCGAATGGATCGTGAAAAGTTGGTCTCTCATTTCGATTGGGTGTGGCCAATCTATGTCTTTGTCTTTCAGTTATACTAGGTGTATTGAAATGTGTGTTATCTCGAATGGATGTATTTCTACCAGGTCTATCACGGGTTGAGGACCCATGTGGCAAGCGTCTTTGATTTCGACTGGGTGGTCTTCTGTCGGGCCTAGTAGGCGTGAAAAGAGGTGGAGGGCGTGTGGCATAATCTGGAGCGTGTAAGACATATTCTGGAGGGGGGCGTGTATTGGGATCAAACGGGTCATGAAACGGGTCTTCAAGCGGCTCTTCAAGCGGCTCTTCAAGCGGATCTTCAAACGAATCGTCAAACGGATCTTCATCCGGGACCCTAGTGTCCGCAGGAGTCCGCACAGGTTCAGGTCGGATCGGAGGCGATGTGTGCAGTGGAGTGGCATTATAGATGTCATCATCCGGCACCGCATAAAGCCCTCTTAGCGAGTCCCCGGGTGCATGTTGTTGGGGAGAGTCAGAGTTCCCGCCCCGGACAACAGCATCGCCAAACAACAGGAAAGGCGGACTCGAAGACGCGCTCTCCTGTTGTGGGATTCTTCCTTGTGGCGGGCTGAGGGAGCGCCATTGGACAGGTGACTGCTGATGCGCAGCCCGCCAGGCGGGAGGGAGAAAGGGGGAGTGGCTTGTCGTCGCATGAGGACCCGAAGAAAGGCTTGTCGAGCTAGGATCGCCCGAGTTTGGCCCACCACTCCGAGGCTGGTCACTCATGTCCGCAACTAGATCTCCGTAATTCTCTAGATCATCTATATGTTATCACCTTGAAGAAAAGGGGGGGAGAAGAGTTAAACGCCGTCAATTTCACGAAGGCAGTTAGAGGATATAGTTCATGAAGTGTCGCATCACCCATAAGTAGTAGCTATTCAGAATAACACTGAACGACATATCTACCGTACGTACCTAGCTAAGTATATCTAACAATTTAGATAAAGGATTGTACTTTGATTCCGCTGAAAGCGGATTATGGGGGTATCCTCACAATGATGCTTTGTCCGGGAAAAAAAGCCATGCATCTTTGGCATGACAATGAAGTATCCATAGATGTCCCTTTTTCCCGGAAACTTACCCTATGTAGTATATCCTTCATGAATAATGAATTTACCTAGCACCAAGACCTTGAGATGGAATAGAAAACGCCCGTGATGGTAACAATGCAGAATACCTGTAACTGAAGAGTGAGCATTGGCCTCGATGATATTTCCTTGGGGACGAGGTATAAGGCACCTACTACTTGCTCATATATGAGGACCATAAGAGTTGATACATTTCAATAAGGAGTCGCCAGATCGATCCAATTCGTGTAGTTTCTCCATGAAGAATCTTTAACCACGACATGACTATGGTCCGGTCGCGTTGCACGATCTGTTGATCTGTGATAGCAACAGGAAACCAGTCTTGCACAGCAGCAGGTTCGTAAGGCAGAAAGCGATGTTTGGCGGAACGTGTCAACATTGGGAATTGGCCCTGGAATACACCTAGTTAAAATGATCTGGTTGGTGAAAGTCGGTGTTGGGGCGAATCCTCCTCCCTTTCGTCGAACTTTCTGCGTTCTAACGCGTTGATACTCGACCAAACCTACGCTTCCTCCTAGCTATTGCGTGAGTACTTGTTGATATATGAGACTCCGTAGGCAGTCTAGGCAGTCTAGGCAGTCTGGGGTATCTTGGGTAATGGTTAGGGACATAGGCATGGTGATCAAGGGGGCGATTTCGAAAGCGAAAGGTCCAACCTCAAGGATGATATAAAAGGATCGTGGTTTATAGAAAGGCACGAGAGCTTGTCTGATAGAATGATAGAAAGGAAAGGAAGAAATGAAATAAATTCAAGCGGGAGGCCCGCCATTGGTAGTTGATATGTAGTTGATATGTAGTTGATATATCCTTATGTAGTAGTAGTAGGAGAGACGAGACGAGGCACAGAGTACGAACATTGGTGGGGGATTACTAGTTGATCTTAATCGATAGGTACCTATCCATGGATAACGGCTAAGTTACCTAGTACCTAGTAATTACGGAAAATACAAAGCTTGGCGGCATTAGGTACCGGTCATTTGGAATCTCCGGAGTCCGGACAGCCAGCTAAGCTTCCAAGGACCAAAGTTATTAGTATTATCAGTACCTGGTACCTAACTCTAGCGACCTGTAGGGTGTATTACGTAATAAAGTGCTTAAGAGGGGATTTTCATGTTTTAGGTTGAAAGTGAAAGTTAAAAAATCTCAGAGAATACAACAATGGATCTTTTACTCCTGTAGTAGTGATAATGGTGTTTTTTTTCTTAAGATTTAAACTTGAAATCTAAAACATCGAAAACCCCTCTTATTCCCTTGATTACGTAACCACACCCAACACTCCTTACAATCTGACAGACCCGACCACTATTTCCTTTTCCTCTTCCTCTTCCTCTTCCTTTTCCTTTTCCTTTTCCTTTTCCTTTTCTTAATTTCATTTGCATCATCTTTTTGATATTTGGATTTTATCTTTCAAAATCCTTATCTCGTCCACCATCTCGTCTCGTCTCGTCTCATTCTAGGCGGTACTAGCTGCTATGCCATCCCAATCCTAATCCCAATCCTAATCGGCATTATTCTATCTTCCCCGCGAGGTTCGCGACAATATATGGAGATCCCCTCCCGTCTTTAATGTGCACTGGCAAGCGCCTGCACCGAGAACTCAAGGTCCTAGATTGACGATTGACGATTGACGACAAAACACGAAACTTTCGTCCGTCGTTCAACTGGTAACCTGGTAACCTGGTAACCTGGCTGCCTGGTATTCCGGAAATCCCCCGGGGCCTCATTCCCGATACGAGCGCCACGAAATGATCAGCAACCTATAGTCGCTTGATCCGCCAATTAGTAGCTGACAATTCCGTTGAACTTCGGGATCACAACATACTTAGGACCTTACTAGGTACCTACTAGCTAGTTACCTACCTACCAAGTCTAAACTTTCTTTGAGTGTATGGCAAGCTAGGCACCGTACTTATCGATGCCTAGATAAGTAGCTATCGTGCATAGGTATCATGTATAACACGTTCGCGATGTACTACGCAACTTTGCATGGTGCCCACCGCGGTGGGGAGCAGGATCACTGACCTAAGGACCCAGGGAGCTATTTGTACCTATAGGTCTTACATAGTAGGTAAATACCTACCTCATAACCCTCATAACTTACAGGATATAAGCACTAAGAAATTGCTTAAAAAAAACAATCTTAGCACATAATTACATCGATATATTACGCCTTCCATACTTATACTATGTAGATATACGGTGGACCGTCATATTGATATGCTGCCTTGGTAGTATGTACGTAGTACTATATCACCGAGAAGATAGCACGATTTAGTTGTATTGTAGTACCTGCCAAGATAGGGCGGTCCCTTGTCTGATCAACCCCCAACCGTGCGGCTTACTGGTGCCTAGTGTACAGTACCTAGGTCCTAGGTCCTAGGTCCTACATACTATGTACCTAGCAGCCGACCTACCAGCTACCTACTACATAGACCTAGTCAGCTACCTAGTCTAGGTCTAGATAAAGGGATGGCTTGAGCTTTTTGTTCCCTTTTCCCTTTTCCCTTTTCCCTGTTCCCTGTTCCCTGTTCCCTTCTCTTTTTAGCCTGCCACATCTCTCCCCAAGTGCTAGATAATTTTTTAAGCAGATGCATTGGGAGATATCGTGGATGTGTTTTTACCAATTTTCATGAACACACAGGTCGTCATCAATGGGAAGGTCACTTATATATTTGATATGGTCTGTTTAGTCGCATTGTATATAAGCTTGGCTGTCGTCAGCTTCCATGTTCTACATAGTATTATCTCGAGAACCTGGAATGTGGGGTTGGGGCTGATTTTGGAGATCAGGACTCGGGACTCAGGAATGGCGGTCGTGTTGTTGTTGTCTCATAGTATTGTATTGTACATACATTCATGGATCCCCGCAGAGCCCTGCCCATAGAGATAAGGCCATCATGATCCCGGAAGGTCCGGGGGGTATGCAACCCACTCACTCTCTGCTACATACTACATACTACATATCTACTATGTAGTAGTAGTATCTCTACACTGAGATATTGAAGGACGATCTTCGTACGGTGGAAAAATCAGGTCTCGCTGGTGGTATCCCCTCTCCTCCCCCCACGGCTTCTTTCGCTCCTGCCCAATTCGACTCTAAGCAGTGCGAGTGCGGTGTATCTGGTGCAGTATCCATGGATGACGAACATTGACAAACACGAGCACGAGGGAGCAGGGCACGGACGATGCTCGCTAGGTTGCTAGGCTGCTAGGCCACGGACTAAGTTACATTGAGCCAGAAAGGTGCGTGCTAATCTAAACCGGCAGTTCATCGACGACACGCTTATTCAAGCTCATCCAAGCTCATTCAAGCCTACCTCCTAGGCAACCTTGTAAATATACTACATATTAGTAGGTATTCAAGCACGTCACTATTACAACAAGCTTCATTGTCCTGCATACGGCCTACTCCGCCTATGGAAATGAGTGGGGGCGACACAGGGGCCTGCATACGGCACACGTATAGATTTGTGGGTTCGACAGGTAGGTACATCCATACCTATCACGATTCACCACTATCACTTTTCACATGAGGTCCACGCTCCCGAGCTGAGCCGTGCCAGGTACAGAGTTGATCGATATGCTTACCTAGTAGGTACCTAGACATGTACTGTACTTTGTCAACATCAGCTAGTAATAGATAAAATTTTATCATGTATAAGAGCTTGTAACCCGAGCCGATACAACTCGTACTTGTATAGGCCATCTCCCACATTCCTCCCATCCGTTTCTTCCCCAAACCCGTCGAGGAGTTGCAACTGCTATTACGCTATGTACGGTCTTGGGAAGATAGCTGCGGTGGCAGCATTGCAGCTTTCCTCCCTCTATCTCGGATTGGGAGACGCAAGCTCGCTTCCTCCACACGTGGAGAGGTTAATCAGGAAGCAAGTCCCAGCAGAGCCGACTGGTGTCAAGACCATCACATCTCCTGGAGGCGCAACGATCCGTTATAAGGAGCCAGGTATCTGCGAGACGACACCCGGTGTCAAATCTTACTCGGGTTATGTCGACCTCGACGAACAGACTCACATGTTCTTTTGGTTCTTCGAAGCAAGACACAACCCTGACGAAGCTCCACTGACTCTGTGGCTTAACGGAGGGCCAGGCTCTGACTCTCTGATAGGTCTGTTTGAAGGTCTGTTTCCCCCTTGCCTAAGAATCACATCGGATTCGTAGTTTTCATAGTGCTCATCTACTTGTAGAACTTGGCCCTTGCAACGTCACTCACAATGGTACTGCGGTCGTAAACCCGTATGCTTGGAACGAAGTCAGCAATCTTCTGTTCCTGTCGCAACCCATTGGCGTAGGGTTCTCATACGCCACCGAGGTCGTTGGCGTGGTCAACGAGACCACCGGCTTGCCCGTCAACTCGTCTACGCCCGACGGCCGGTATAGCGATGTCGATCCGTACCGGTTCGACACCACGGAGCTAGCCGCCAAGGGTACTTGGGAGGTTCTGCAAGGCTTCATCCAGGACCTCCCTTCGCTCGACGAGACGGTCAAGTCCCGCAGCTTCAACCTTTGGACCGAGTCGTACGGAGGCCACTATGGACCAGCATTCTTCAATTACTTCTACAACCAAAACGAGCTGATCAAGAACAAGACCATTCCTGGAGTCGAGCTTAACATGCATACTCTGGGCGTCATCAACGGTATTATTTCAGAGAGGATCCAGGCCCCGTACTACGCCGCCATGGCTTACAACAATACGTATGGTCTGAAAGCGGTCAATGAAACGATGTACAATTACATGTTGACGAACTATTACTTCCCCGGAGGCTGCCGTGACTCCATTGATCAGTGCTTCGCCGGGGATCGCTCGACGCCTGACGGCAAGGCAGTCTGCTCTCAAGCTACCGCTATATGCCGCTCATTAGTAGAAGGTGTCTATTAGTAAGCATATATTTCTCCTTCCCTTCATCGACTAGTTTGAAGTTTAGTTATCACGTGTTCAATTACTAACTGTGAATAGTGTCGTGAGTGGACGCAATGCCTACGATATCCGGGCGCAGGACAATGCCAACATCCCTCCCACATATTGGGCCGACTACCTGAACACAGCAACGGTTCAAAATGCCATCGGTGTTGACATCAACTACACGTCTACGAGCAGCGAGCAGATCTGGATCGGGTTCGATTACACTGGGGATTTCGTGTATCCGAACTTGCTGCAAGATCTCGAGAGTCTTCTTGCAAAGGACGTCCGAATTGCGATGGTCTATGGTGATGCCGTAAGTCACTGCCTCTCATGTTCATGTTCACCATTCGGCTTGAAACCATTTCTACTATTTCCAAACAAAGTACTCTAGACAGGCTGCTAATAACCGTGATAGGATTACATCTGCAACTGGATGGGCGGCGAAGCTGTGTCGCTAAATGTGAACTACACGCATTCGAAAGAATTTGCCTCGGCGGGCTACGCGCCCTTCGTCGTGGACGGCGTCGAGTACGGCGAGAGCCGACAGTACGGCAACTTCTCCTTCACGCGAGTGTACGAGTCGGGCCACGAAGTACCATACTACCAACCCAAGGCCGCCTTGGAGCTGTTCAAACGCGTATTAAGCGACCTGGTCATCGCAGATGGAAACGAGAAGGTGACTCCTACGTACAAGAGCAACGGCACTGCTGAAGCTACGCATACGAATAGCTACATCACGTACTTTACGGGAAGGCCCGGGGACTGGAAGAGCTAAATAACGATGTAATGTTAAAACGTAATGTATCAAGCGTAAAACTTCTAAGATTATGACTATTTAAAATGATTTCGCACGAGATTTGTAAGGTATGCTGACAGTACCTACTAAGTACCTAGTACCAATGCGAATGTGCCAACTACCAAAGGAAAGATCAGCAATATTCGAAAAGGTTCAATGGCACGAAAGTATTACATCTACCTATACATAAACACCCTAGCTTAAAATAATGTCTTGGATAAATCTATGTCATAAGTAAATATTTATAAAGAATGGTGAAAAAGTTAGGTACCCAAGCGTCCTCATTCCCTCATTCCCAGTTCCCTATTTCCTATATTTAGTACCTACCCACCCACCCACCGGATACGCCAACCAGCACCCACCGGATATGCCAACCAGCGAATCAACTACCGTACCCCCCCACCACCATGCACCTATAACGCCGCCCTGACCCGTCTAAGGGACGGGTAGCCCCGGCGCGTCGTCGTCGTCGTGTGATTAGCGCGCTCGTAGAACTCCTTGGTCCACCTCACCATATTAGCGACGATCTCCTGCTGGACCCTCTTCACGCCGGGGTTGATGAGCGCGTCGGCGGTGAACAGGTCGTTGCAGTGGTGGCCGTCCGGGACGAGGATGCTCGGCACCTCGGGCGACGAGGCGAGCGGGCCGCCGGGCCGGAACTCGCTGGCCACGGAGGCGGAGCGCCAGGGGTCGAACTCGCCGTTCACGAACAGCAGCCGCGACTCCGCGTCCAGGTGCTCCGGAAGCTTCCACCCTTTCGTCTTGGCGTTGACTTCCGCCGCCGTCTTGCCCCGCGCGCTGCCGTACGTGTAGTTGCCCTCTTTCGGGAAGAACAGCTCGCACTGCCGCTGGAAGTATTTGGAGTCGGCTAGGCGGGAGTACACGGTCGGCCGGTTCGCCGGTGCACCACTGAGTTGATGTGTTAATAAAGAATGACAATTATGCAACTGATGTTCCTTTTTTTAAAAAACAAAAACAAAAAAAGGTAGGAATACTCACGTCTGCCACCAGAAAAAGGGCTCATTGCACGTCATCCAATACCAAGTACGGTCGAACCGGTTCGCCTCGGACAGGTCCGTGTACATCGGGCTGGAGGCGTTATAGGTGTCGAAGCAGCCTACGTCCATCTGGCTGACCCAGGTGGTAGAGCCGAGTTTATTGCAATGTCCAGGTAGGTATTGGGATTTATACCATCTGGCATAGTTGGGAAGCGTCTTTCCAAGACCGACGCCGCAGGAGCTGCTGCTGTTAGACGGCTTGGTCGAGTTGGTCGAGTTGACCGAGTTCGGGAAGAAGCCTTCGATGGCATCGCACCTATGTGATGCGATTAGTTCCGGCAATTGGGGCATGCTAACTAAATTTCAATGACTTACATTTGGTAGAACTCTGAGTAGCCGGCGTAAAAGTCCATTCCTTGCCAAGCTGAAATAGGGTTGGAAATCGCCCTAGGTATCCATGTCAGCATAATTGAACAAACCAAAAAAAATTATCAGTGTAGGAGTTCTTACGCTCCCACATCGTCGTTATGCGTAAGGGCCTGGAGCCCAAAAAGCTGCTTCAAGTTGCTCTGCTCTTTAGGAGTGCCGTGAGTGAGCACGCGATCTACGTGGTCAACGATATGACTGAAATCTTTGGAGCAATTCTTCGGCATTCCTTGCTGAGTCTCGTGGAAGTACTGCCAAAAGTCGTAGATGGCTTCGACGGGACCACTGGTGGAATGCGTCGCCCAGAATGTCCCGGGAGCGATGCTTTCGATCCAAGCTCCTAACGCACCGGGGTAAGAACAACCGCTCCAGATCCAAGGGGCTTTTGGAGCATTCGATATTCCTGTCCCGTTGACATCAAAAGGTAGCTTCACCGTGCGGGCGAAGTGGACGAAGTCGGCTATGGCCTGGTCCATGGTCAAGTATTGAAGGTTCTTTGTGGTCTGGACCTCGTACGGCGTGCTGTTACCCCAGTACCTGTGCTCGATCAAGATGACGGCGCCCCCGACCTCCTGTGCGATCAAGCCGGATATGACCGCAGGTGTCAAGAATAACTCGTACCCAGTAGCAGCGATCTCACCAGGGGTGATCAAGACGACGGGAGACCCTGGACCCTTCCACGACGTTGCATTATACCAATAACTCTGTTTGAAGGTGCCGAGTTTCGGATTCTTGTGGTCGATATACTGATCGAAGAAGGCATGGCCGGTCTCGGGCTGGCTCGGATCGGCAAGCGCAGCTAGAATCGCCTCGTCGGCTTCCCTCGGCTGCGCGTAAGGTGCAGGAACTCCCAGACCGTGTACGGCCTGCGAGAAGAATAAGGAGCAGACGCTCGCAATTATGGAACGCTTCATTGTGTTTATCCTGCTAGGTAAGAGGAAAGAAGAAAAAGGAAATGGCAGACGCTCGAGGGGAAAGAGTGAAGAAGGTGATGAGCTACTCCAAAAGCAAACATCGTGACGGGCGGGGCGACTCCATTATTTAGGCACCGTGATCTAGGACTGCAAACACCGCCAGCATGATTCTGTTGTTTGACCGGACATGGATATGGGATGAGATCGTCGGTAGGATTCTATACCGGACCCAGCCGCAAGCGAGGCGGAGTCTGACATGGCCATGACGGCACACATTCAGGCATGCTATATAGTATAGGGAGCTGTAGGGAGCAGACGATGGAAGAGATTCAGCTTATTCCAATTTCCAACCCAGCCCTCCGAAACTATGCCGTATGAAGGAAGACGGGGGCGATCTGCCAAGAGTTATAAAATCTCGAAGTCATCATCTGGGAAGCCTGGGAAGCTGTAAGATTAAGCTGTCATATTATGTCTTACTATATACCTAGCTGCCTAGTTGATCAGATAAGGTAGCAAGAGGCGAAAAGAACCTCCTCTCAGCGTACAAATGGAAGATCCGTACGATACAATATCGAACAGTGGCCTTGGTGTAGGACCGCATTATATCAAAAAAGTTTGCCATACATGATTGAACTTGTTACCGGGGGATTGGTACAGCGGGCCTCTATACCTCAATACTACGTAGGTAGGTATACACGGTCTGACAATCCGACAGCCCGACAGGGTGCCGTATGCCGTATGGTCGGTCCTTGACTTTGGGGTCCAATTCGTAATGACATTCGTTTGACTCGAATCCTTACCTAGTAGTTTAAGACAGTGTTTGATTGTTTGTGCTAAGTAGTGCCCATGTTTGTGACAGTAAGTACTAGGTAGGACTTACCAAGGTCCAAGGACGAGTTGTTGAAACAATCCAAAAAAATCCATTCAAAGTCATTTAGTGCGATGTTCCACGTTGTGTTCATATTGAAAATGATTTTGTCTGACATCCATGGATGAGTTCGACTTTGCATACGCTTTATGGGATATAGAGGAAAGTTGTTGTTGTTGTTGTTGTTTTTTCAGGATGTGACGATATAAAGATGCAGGAGTCAGGACTTCAAAATTACAAGGTTGTAACCGCCCGATCTACAGCTATAAATAGACGCTATACTGCGTAAATGCGCTGGAATACGGATGGATGCATCTTTAAGACCATAATTGCTGGTATACGAATATCTATTTACTCTTTAAAGTTTAAGTGGATGATAGACTTTGTGAATGCATCGGCTTACCGGGTCCATGCGTTTGACAGCCATTTGTCCCATTTGTCCCATTTCTCCTCATCTGTGGCTGTTAACACGGCCACATCCACATCCACATCCACCACACTCGCCACATTTGCCGGTCCCACGTTAGATCGTTGGATCGGAACCGATCTCAAAGGTTCCCAATTGAAAGCTCCGGCTACATCCCAAGCTCCAGAGTCGACGCCCATCACCTCACAACTCACAACGTACCTATCTGTCCGAACAATTGACTTTTACACGCCACAAGATGGGTCTCTTAACCGGCTCCTCCGAGGCTCCCCCAAGTATGTGTGACCTCCGCCCATCCGTCCCGCGCGTTCATTCTCTCGCCTTCAATTGCTAATCCGAGTCAACCCATTGGTCCAGAAGCCACGCGGGAGGAGATGCGAGACGCCAAACTGCCCCTAGCCTACCGAGACAGCTGCGCGAACCTGCTCATCCCCTTGAACAGATGTCGATTCGAGACCTACTACCTACCGTGGAAGTGCGAGGTGTGTCCCCTTTCCTCTCTTTCCTCTCTTCCCTCTCTTCCTCCCTCCAACCGCGCGAGCAGGAAAGAATGCTAACAACGGACCACCCCGCGAGTAGGATGAGCGACATAGCTACGAGAAGTGCCAGTACGTCGAGTTCAAGAAGCGCGTGGCCCGCATGGAAGAGCTGCGGGAAGCCAAGAACGGTGCACGGAGTAACTAAGGACTAAGGAGAAAAGAATCAAGAGACGAAGACGAACCGACTGTGCTGTTTGCGAATTGTGTGCACAAAGGACGAGAAGAACAACGCAAGACAAAGAAGAATAGAAGGTTATTGTACATACAAACGCATTTCTTGTCTACGCTACCATCGATTAGAGATCGGTTTATTCCCAAGCATTGGGTTACTGACGTCAGGCCTTGCTTTGCGCCATATATACAATCCATTCATCAACCTCAAATGATCCCATACGTTACTCATGGCCAAGTCTCATCCAGGTTTGTCCTGGGTTGACCGCAGATATACAGCTTAGTAGGGGCATAAGACTCACCATACTAGGGATCATCCTCAATGCCAATAATATTATCTTCATTTACTCAGCCGGTGGCTCGGCCAGCTGCCTAATTAACTCACTAAAGCCTTCCTGTGTTAAGGGGTACATAGACTGCATGCTATAATACAAGCCGTGCTCATTCCTGTGAACGCCTTCTCGGTCTCTCTCCCCCTCCAAAAAAATGCCGACTGTTGTTCGTCATCCCACTTCTCTTCACCTTTTTAGTAATGTAATGGATGCCCAAACGAACGCCCAAGATCATGCCTCAAATCTAAAATACAAGTAATACTACAGCAGTAGTGTCCACTGGGCTTTACTCAGAATCATCCTTCCCAAGTATTATCAACTAGAATCTTGAGCTTGTCTTCCGAGACTTAAGCCGGCTGGGATTGGAGATCGAGGACATAGGTAATGACGGTTGGTAGCTTTGCGACGACGACAAAATCCTTTCCTTCTTGGTCGGCTGAGATCCGACCTGAGATCCGACGGGCGCTGACATGTTCCTCGGTTTGCGACCCATCGTTTCCACTCTCTTATTCACCCAACCATTCCCTCTGGGAAAACTGTCCGGCTCGGGGGAATACGTTCCGTCTACCTCGTCATCCGCGTAATTCTCCGTGTAAGCAGGCTCCGAATCAGACGATATGTCGACCACCTGTGTCCCAGGAGGGAGTGTGAATTGAACAGGTGGTCTGGTTGATCTTCGTTTTCTTGTTGGGGGCGGAGAGATTTTTATCTGAGGTGACTTCGAGCGTAGTTTACTATTGGGACCTGATACCTGACTGCTCCGTTTAAAACTATCGGGAATCCTTGACACGCTGTCCAGATCGTCTGAGAAATCATCCAACTTCCGCATCGCTTCCTCATACTCTTGGTCTTTCCGAGCACGGGCTTTTTCCGAGGCTTGGGAAGCGATTGGTTGAGACTGCGACTGCGACTGCGACTGAGAAAAGGGAGTTTGAGTATTTCGCGCAGAGAGTGCTGAACGGGCTGTGTTCCAAACTGTATTGATAGAAGATAGCGAGCTGGGGGTCGATGGATTTTCTGGCGATGATGGTGGTCCATTTTTTGCAGCTCCCTCTTTCTTGAGGTTGATTGGTTCGCCCTGGTGGTTGGGTTTGGGCGTAGGGGTCGACACGTCCTCATCAGATTCCGGGCCACGAGGACCCTCGGAATTGGCCGCAGCAGAGACACCATCATCTGTAATTCTGAGCGAATCAGGCTGCGTTTCATTGGTGTCCATCGAGTAATCCGGTTGTCGCCCACTACGCCCACTGCTCGCTGATGAATGAGGGATAACGGCTTTTGACTTGATTCTCTTAGGCGTTCCGATGAGAACCTCGCTCTCGTGGCTGTCAAATAACGGAGCTGACGATTGTCGAACGCTAGGTATGCCCGATCCTAACATATTAGAATTAGACTTGTCCGACGTAACGTTCAGACCTGTGTCTGCGACACTAGAAGGGTCTTGGGTAGAACGATCGCGAGATATTTCACCGATGGCTTGACTGGTGCTCTCATGTAGCTGTCGGGAAGGGCTACTGGTCCCAGATTGACCCAACTCCGACCCATCGCTAGCCTGCTGTTGCTGTTCCTGTTGAGAAGTCTCCGGATTCTCGGTAGCAGGGGCACTGTTTTTTGCTAGTTCTGCCGAATCAGGTTGCTTTGGCGCGTCGAGCTGCGTATCTTCGGCGGCCGTAGGTGATTTTGGTGGAACTGGATTCCCAACTGGGAGTCTGTCAACGTGCTTGCTAAGATCCTCGCCAGGTGTCATGGCGGGTAACGGTTGTTGGAGAATTTTAGGTTGTTGCATTTCGGCAAAGCCCATAGTCCGAAAACCTTCGTCTTCCTCTTCTTCCTCCTCATCGTCCAAATCCGGTGCTTCGAATCTATCGTAGATTCGCCGACCATCGTGATCATACTTCTTCTCATTTCTATCCAGATACCGGTCGCGTTTAGCCAGGCAGACTTCAACGCCGGTAGCGTCATCGTCAATTCTAACTACAACGCCGGTCACGTTAGAAAGCTGCGGTTGCCAGCCGGTGGCTGATGAGCATGACCACTGTTGCCATGTAATCACCATGCCAGTTTTGACTTCCCCGGGGCGTAGATCGGGGAGCGTTGACAAGTCGGATGGTAAAGATGGGAGATCATCCATATCAGTGAACTGGCTTGCATCATTAGTAGGCCCGTTCGTCCCGCCATTTTGATCGTCCTCAGGATCATCGTAGTTGAGCTCGAGATCAGCATTAGTAGTGTCATCAATACTGTTAAATGTATCATCATATCCCTCTTCATCCCACATAGCAGATTCATCGTGCTTCCGCTTTTTACTGGACCGACTATCTTGGTAGAAATGTGCCTCGTTACGTTGAGCTCGCTTGCTTTGGCCCCCACGCTTATTTTTCTTCTGGGACCAGTAGCCTTGCTGTTGAGGATCCCATCTCTGAACAAACGGGAAAGGAGGTTCACTAAGAACTACCTCTTCTTGACAACACTCCACAGCTCGATAGATGATTTTATTTTTCCAGGCATCAGGATCTGCTTCTGTCGACTCTCCCTCGCCCGTCTGTTGTGCGTTGATTTGGTCTTCTTTGAGTCTCGGATTTTTAAGAGGTCGAACATCTTTCATGAGATTTGCTCGTAGCTTCTCCTCGTCTTCTTTACTTTGAGGATTGCGGAGACCTAGTGCGCCAAAGAGCATTCTTCGGCCGGCAGCGACATCGATCCGACGCTTTTTCTGGGCTGAAACCGAGGACTGGTTATCTACACTTGCGGGCGTCCTGTCAGCAGTAGCTTCTTGAGTAACTTGCTGATCAAGACCG
This sequence comes from Rostrohypoxylon terebratum, assembly GCA_022497145.1. Classification (NCBI taxonomy): domain Eukaryota; kingdom Fungi; phylum Ascomycota; class Sordariomycetes; order Xylariales; family Hypoxylaceae; genus Rostrohypoxylon; species Rostrohypoxylon terebratum. The sequence continues at coordinate 80,913 of MU385940.1, read as the reverse complement.
TCCTGCTCTTGACGCTTTCTTTTCGCAAAATTTGAATTTTTTGGTGGATTTGTTGACTGGCTAGGGGGGTCAACTTCCACCCCACCATTAGCAATTGCGTTTAATAGTTCCTGTCTCTTGGCTTCAAAAAGGGCCTTTTCATCGAGAGCAGGGGTAGGAGGTTTGCTTTCCTTGCTTATGGACGGCGAGTCTGCCGTAGATGCAGCTTGTTGAGCTTGTTGTGCTTGCTTCTTAGCCTTCCGTGCAGCCCGACGACGAGCATTTCGCTTCCTCGTGGCCTCCTTGCCGGCTCCTGGAGGTACTGGTACTGACCCAGCTTGCGCAGGGGCAGTCTGGTTCGTTTTTGGTGGGGGCAGTTGAGACTGTTGCGCGCTTTTAGGTAATTCTTTTGTGATTTTGGTTTTCCCTATCTCTTTGTGACTCGGAGGCGAATCTTTCTTCGCCTGCTCACTTTCGGATTCCGAGCTTGATTCAGCTTCCGAATTGTCATCGGAGGAAGATGTTTCGCTTTCGCTTGAAGACTCATTACTCGAAGTGTCTTGGCTTGAATCGTCTTCGGCAGAGCTACCTTGATCAGTAGAGAGCGGGAGTTTCGTAGATGATTCTTCCGGGCCACTATCATTGTCCTCACTGTCCTCGCTATCCTCGCTGTCCTCATCGCTATCGTTTTCGCTATCGTTTTCGCTTGGGTTATCAGAACCAGAATTCGACGCGGACGACACATCTTCGTCAGATACGGGAGAATCGCGATCTTCGAGATCGACACTATTGTCATCGCTGTCGTCCTCGCTATCATGGCTATCGCCACTTTCACTACTATTCTCGTCTGATGAACCTTCATCATCCTCGGAATGATCATCACTCTCAGATTCGGAATCACCGTCTTCAGAATCAGAGCTTGCATCGTCGCTCGAAGTGTCGTCTTCGTCTATCGTTTTTTCGGGGGTAGCCTTACTTTCGTTTAAGGTGGCAGATGTCGTTTCGCTTTCGCCGTTGGTTTTATTGTTCTTATGCGAGCTGGATACTGCAGCCATCTGTGCTAGTCCCTTGCCCGAAGTAATTGAACCAGGTGGAAGGCCGCGGTGGTCGAATTGCCGTACAAAATCGGGAACTTGTTCTTCTTCTTCTTCTTCTTCCTCTTCGGTCGATTCCCAGTCATCTTCATCATCATTGATCGCGCTATGGTTTGGCTTCGTAGACTGGCTAGACGTAGCATCTAGTGGTGCGCCGCCTCGCGAAGTACTTGTATTTGATGAGGCTTGTTCTCTTGAAGGACGCCATTTGAAGGTTGCAGATTTTGATAGCTTTGGCTCATAGATGTCCACAAGGCCGTTATATGCTGTTTTTAATTCACCATTACAGCTACTGAGAAGCTTTTCGCAGAGTGCTGCCGGCGCTGAGGGAAACGCGGCTCGCAATGCGGATATCTTGTTCGCGTGTACTGCATCTGAAGTTTCCAAGTCAGACGATTCTGCCTCCGGCTCCTCGCCTTGCCCATCTCGCTCTTCCAGGTCCTCTTCTTCTGCATAATCGGCATTATCTTTCATCAGATCTTGAAGTTCATCTTCGAGATCTTCGTCGTCGAGTTCTTCATCTTCCATATCTTCATCACTTGGCGATTCCGATTGGTCCCGTTCGGAATCATCGGGCTCTGGCCGGTTGTGTGTATCATCCATCTCCACTTCACTGTCAAGACCGCCATCCTCGGCATCAGCATCGGCGTCAGCGTCATCAAAGTCTGCGTTGATTCTGACGATTGAAGAGTCTGCCATATCACCATCTTGTTCGCCGTTGGTGAGAAGGAGCATAGGTGTGTCTTCTTTATCTCCTAGGAAGTCGTCGTCGTCTTCATCTTCGTCTTCGTCTTCGTCTTGGTCTAGGTCTTCCTGATTATACGCTAGTCTAGCACGCTTTCGCGGAGGGGGAGCAACGGAGGGTCGACCGCCGGACACTTTGAGGCGGCGACGTCCAAAAGGGATGCCGTCGATCAAGTGTCTACCATCAGAAGATATCCTATATCGACCGCTGATTCGGCGTTGCTTGTTGTCGTCTCGGTCGAGAGCTCGGATAAAAACTCGGTCATCAGGCTTGAGGACGGATCGTACAGTTTGGAAGTGCAGGCATTCAAAGCTCGTACCATCATCGTCGTGTAGTTCGACTACATAGTTTTCAAGGCCTTTCTGCTCAATCTCCAAGGGGATGGTCTCGTTGACCTTCTCGAGCAGCTTCGAGATCGTCGGGTCGCTCTCGAGAGACACGTTCCAAATTAGTCGTACTTCGGGGAATTCATCTCTACGCACCACAAGGCGCAGACGCATATCCTTCTCGGTCATAGTGGCGTATGTTTTTCATACGGGAATTAAGTGTGGAGGGGAAGAGGGGGAAGAGGGGGAAGAGGAAGATAGATGTGAATGTAAGACCTTAAGGCTGGTCTGGGAAAGTATGGTCAAAAAGCTGCAGTGCTCATGAATATAGCTTCGTCATGTAAAGTAGTGTTTGATATCTCTTACCCCTAATAGGGAGGATTGAGTAGTGAAAGAGGAAATATAGTAAAGCGGGTTCATGGATTTCTGTGGATTGGTTTTATGGGAATTCACAATTCACGAAGGCAAAAGTAATTGTGAATGTGAATGGAATGTGAATGTGAATGTAGAAGTGAATGTAAAAGTTCAGACTGAAGATCTCCAACGGGGAAGACGCGTTAACACACCTAGAAAATGTCTTGGCAGATATTAATTTGTAGGGAGCTACGACATAGTACGTAGTAGGGGTTGATGTGGGGCAGCTTCCGCTACTACACTAGCTAATTACCTCCAACAGCTCCAACTAGGTGCATATCCAGGTACAATACCGCTGCACCAGGCGGGGTGAAGAGCCCTGGAGGACCAAGGTCCTCTACAAACGGAAGACCTCGACGGGTCCAATAGATAAACTTTGATAAAGTCCCGACTGCCAGGTCCAACAGAACCTCCTTACCATGTTAGCCGTATCATGACGGATGTCATTCTAAGAGGTTGGGCAGGCGCACATCCTCACATCCAGCACTGTAGTGGACCTTAATATGCTGTATTAATTAGGTACCTACTTCATTTACTTTTACTAGTCGTAGAAGGGATAGGCGGATACCTACTAATGTATGACATATGTATTGTACCTCCAAATATATTCCAATTATCTCGGTAGTATTCAATTATACAGACCTAGGCCCCGAGGTGTTTGCTAATGGATACTCCGCTCAGAAAGTATCGTCAACATAATTGCTGGCAGGCAGTGGTAGGAGTACTAGACCTCGATTTAGTTCTATTTATAGCTACCGATAGAGTACCTATCAGGTAGGTAGGTGGTACCTATATATATCAATGTCTCACAAGACGTCGGGAATCTAAATACACCTCTATGTATCACCATGGGGTGTGTGCCAAGTATGTGTACCTAGATATCACGCCCTTCATATATACTCAACTAGGTACACGTTTTTAATACCTCTGATATCTAATGCCCATATGTATTGTACTTTTATATTCATTAAGGCGGCAAACCCCCCATATCCAGCATGTGCCCCATCTTTTCGATCTATAATCAAATAGTTAGTTATATTATATTCCAAAATGTCGCCATGTACGTCATGGAATCGTGCGGATCTCGACAAAATCAAATCGGAACTCACTTTAGTCTTCAGGTACCCCTCCACCTCCCGACTCCTAAAACCTCCTTTACCCTTCCAACTCAGCGGCACCATAGCCACGCGCTCTGTCACCCTCACTTCTCTATTCGGTCCCTCGACCGCCCTAATTTTGTCCGGATTGTTTGTCAGCAACCGGATCTCCGTCTGTCCTAGATCGAGAAGCATCGCCGTGGCAAGCCCGTAACTTCGCGCGTCCGCCGGGTGTCGCAGCAACAAGTTCGCTTCGACCGTGTCGGAGCCTAGGTCTTGTAAGTTATATGCCTTGAGCTTCTCGCCGAGGCCGATACCGCGACCTTCTTGTCGCAGATAGATTACGATGCCCCCGTTCACGGCGCTAGGCAGCGACATGAGACGTGCCGCCTCGTCTAACTGTTCTCCGCAATCACATCGCGCGGACCATGCCGTCTCGCCGGTGTAGCATTCCGAATGTATTCGCACAAGCGGGGGGGCGTTAGGAACCGCTGCCGGTTCGGCCGAACTAGACGATGTACCAGCCGCCATTCCACTCTTCGTCCGTCCGGGGTAAAGACGACCAGTGTACGCGCCCCTCACCATTCGATCCATCTCCGTCTCTCCTTCCCTCGGCGCATCGAGTGACTTGCTTCTAATGTGAGGTCCGAAAACAATCGCAAGATGCTCTTTGTTATCGACATTGTTGGTGTATAAATGTAAGAACATCTCCGTTCCGGAGACGGTGGGAATGCGAGCGCGTACAATGCATTGGACCTCGGGTAAGGTTTCGAGTAATTTAGGTCGTTTAGTGCCACAGCCACCGGACGGGACGGAGGAGTCTACAGGGACGCCACGAGGCTGTCGCTCTGCTAGGGGAGTGGGCGTCGCGGTACCGGGGGTAGCAGGAGGTGAGAAGGCGGGAGAGAGAAGCGATGGCGGCGGCGGTGGTTGATTGGCATCATTTTTGGAAGTCGAAGGGGTTGAGGGCGAGGAAGCGGGTAGATGCGCGGCTGACAAGAGGGATAACTCATCGCGATCCAATCTTGTCGCGAGAGAGCTTTCATTTTCCCGGACCGGCCGAGATTGCGGGGAATAGAAAGATGGAAGGTCTACAATTTCCTCGTGCCCGTCATGTTTCTTCTGATCCAATGGTTCCCAAGAACCTCCCGAGGATGATTGAGATTTACCTGGGACAGGCATACCTTTTTTGCGAAATCAATTAGGTTTTATGTTCGCAGGAATAACAGCGACAACAGCGACAACGGCGGAGGAAAGACTTACTACTAGGTAGTGTCCGCTGACGTATTGGGAATCAGGATCAGTTGGGGATCACTGGATCAGTTGGATTTGGTGGGGTAAATACCCATAATACCCATAATACCCTTGTATTTTTAAGTATGGCGCAATTTATCGGTACCTACAATGTACATTTACCACTAAGAAAGTACGATGAAAGAACGTTGTTGAGAATGAAGAACTTTGATATAAGACGACGGTAAGCACAATTGCAGCATGGGATTAACGGATAGGTAGTAATAACTCCATTGCGTGCTTATTAAGACCAAGGTACGGCGGTTCTCTATAATGTCATAGTAATACTAGGTAATAAGATAGTTTGCGCATGTAATTTAGCTTACGTCAATATAGTTTGGCTATTAGTCAGGGATATCCAGGCAACGTTGAAACTTGAAGGTTCTCCAAGCGGGCGAGTATGGTCTTCTTTAGCTTCTTTAGCTTTTTTCTTCAGAATGGGCCTAGGTAGTTGCACAAAAGTTAGCATAGGAGGTTCCGCCCTACCTTCATCCATAATAGCTACCTAGTAGTATTTTCCATTTTTCCACCTTATGATGGGAGTTTAGAGAAGAAGGTGCTACCTGCACCTCATAGGGTTTAAATAGCTTCGATCCACAAAAGTGGTTTCTACGATTCTAAAACAATACAACATCTTTTCATCCTCTCTAATTCCTTTCTCCTTACCTAGTACTTTCTTACTGAACGACTGTCATTGATGTAAGCAGCGTGATGGTCGTAACGACATACATGCATACCTGGGAGTACCTACTATGACATATGTATGTATTATACAAGCATAGTATAGATGCATCTTCACATGCGGCCGCCTTATCAAGGATAACTACCCAAAGTCCCAAAACACTCAAACACTCAAACACCCTCCCATCATCCTACAAAAGGAATAACAAAGTTCTTTCTGAGTAAGTCATTCCTCCCTTCATCATCAACCATGTATACAGCACTTTCAAATTTGACAATACCTAGTACTAAGATAATACTAGGTCTAGTATCCATTGGCGATAGAGCTATTGCTAGTGCTGGTGCCAGCATAGTACAAGATGCTTCCTCTGGAACTGGTCAGTACATACCAGCAGTATAAGAAAGATACTGATAGCATTGCTGCTTGGCTTGCTTCCACCGCCAAATCCTGCGGTTACCCATCTGATCTACTAAGCTATGGCCCTACTACCCACGTGCCGTCCACCCGGCTGAAAGGTAAGGCGAGAGCCGAAGCCAAAAAGAAACAGTCCACTACGAAATCATCAACGCCAAACCTGAGAAAATACGTCGTTAAGATCAAAGAGTTCGTGCCTTTGGCCGAGTTCGTGGCATCTAAACGTCATGTGTCCGTCTCCACCTCCTTCATGACAACCTTGCGTCGTGTGATCGCAGCTCGCAGAGGCTTTGGTGAGAAGCTCGCCCAGAAAGGAACCGCTCCAGATGAGCTATCAGATGCCAGCCATGTATACTTCGCCGATGTCCTCGCAAAAGTCTACGAAGTCTTAAAGCCGCGCGCGAAGCCTGATAGCTCTTCCCTCCCCAACGACAACTCCGACACCGACGAGTTCGTTAACCGATTCTCCTCCTTACAAGTCTACGAACCTTCGGATGACTTCCTCAATACACCGGACTTTGAAAGGCCGAAACCGCAAACAGACGAAAAAATCACATACGAAGCGGAGCAAGCTACTGCTAAAGAAGATCTATTCATTGCTCTGACAATGTTGATCAATGATATCAACAAGATCCGGGCTCGAATACAATGGATCTGGTCTAACCACAAAGACGGATTCTTTGATCTTGCTGCTGCTGCTATTGCTACTAATACTGCGATCGACTTAGCAAGGAACCTCAGTAGGTTAAGCTCGTAACTTTCTACGTAAGGTGAATACTGATTATAAGTTTTAGTGCAAGAGGTTGAACCGATGTTTAAGGATCACGGTGGGATTTTAAAAGTCATAAATGAATGGTATCTAGTCATAATGATGATGAAGGGACACAACCCTGAAGATCTTTTCAAAGACGACGAGGCGGACAATTTCAACTACGACACATACGACGATGCGGATGGAACCTACCTATTGATCTGCAGGCTCTTAAGTGCATTTGTCCCTGTTATAGAAGCGCAGTCCCTCCCTATGTATAAGGAAGGCATGTTCGGTTACTATGATCCTCGAAGCGACCGGGCCTCCAAAACTGGATACGAGAAATTTCAGGAGGACCGTATTCTACTCATGACCGTTTTTACCGATCTTATGGCCGTGATTCGCGGGGTCAAGGGTTATCCAGTCGAAGACGAACTACTGCGTGGAATCCGGGAGCTAGCCGACACACGAGAAGTCACACTCTATGCCGTCTTTGCTGCCCAGATCTTCCTCGATATTCACTATATACTTCGTGAAGACACCGAGAAATGCTTTGAAAAAGTACTTCAAAAGAACCTCATATCCTTCGATCGAGAGGTTGAAGAACACTTTAAATTCCACGTAAACTTGAAAATTGACAACTGGCCTGCCAGCAACGACAATTTTCTGCGAGAATACCAACGCAAGATACAGTGGATTCTGGATGACCCCATATACCACGTCAAGGTCAAAGGATATCAGCAAGTCGGCATGGCCCCTCCAGCGTCACTAGGACGTCACAGCCTGTTGAAAATGTCCCCGGTTCTCAGTGGCCTGATGCTTTTCCACTTTCGTTGGGAGATATGGGATGCCGGTATCACGCTCGCGAATGCGTGGGGCTCGATCACTTATTCGTTGCATCTATATAATGCGCTACAGAGCGAGAAGCTCGTGTCGAGAACCTGGCATGATATGGACATCGTAAGATCGCTGCTGAGTGACTCATCTTTCTTCGTTGGGGATGCGCCGAGAAGCCTAAGCCAATATATCAAGAACTTCTGCCTCCAAATGGGCACAACTATGGCGGTATTTACTAACACGCGCCGAGCTTCGGTGGGCCTAAAGTCACAAGCAGGACCACGAGGCATAAAAGAACATGCGCCCGTCTCTCGTATGTTCATAGGTCGCTACCTTCATGGGACAGGACAGTTCGATTGGAAACCGGAACACGTCGCCGAAATAATCGATCTTAGCACGTGGGAACTTCATGGCACGGAAGAGGACGGTACCTTGGAGATGGAACAACTCGTCGATCCTAAGAAGCGGAAGCAGAAGGCGAAGGAGAATGCGAAGAACAGCAAGGGGTCGGGGAACGCAAACCTTTCGCCGGAGCAGCTGATCAGGGGACTCATGTTCTCGCTGCAAGGAGAATCCCTCGAGATGTCGATACCGTATATCGCGATGCATCGCCAATGTTGGTCGCTCTTGCGAGCCGTTCGAAAGCACTGCGACCCTCTCCTCCGACAGATATATACCCCAGCATACATGGAGCGAGAGACGGAACTTTGTTTCGTCGTCGGCTGGATATTCTTCGAGCCCGCGAAACAGCACACCGCGAACCTCTTAGTGCAGGCCGGGAAAGCAGTTGACAAATTTGTGCAAAGTGAAAGTGCCACAATCCTAAACTCAATGAAAGATATAGGTGTTCGGATTGAGTACGAGAATGTACACGAATGAAGCTAGGTTGTCATGGACTTTATCCCGAGATATACAGTGCTTCATAGCCTGGAGGTCAATAGGCCAGGCCGTGTCGATTAGTTACCACGAATTTTAAGACATACCCATACTGCACTGTCATAACGACAGCCAACATTGTTAATCCATAGTACCTAAAATAGGTGATCGGTGAATGATTCCGAATGAGGGGGTAATGATTCTGACTTGTTATTATGAGTATTACTCCCGCTCCATAGATATTTCGCATACGTTGGCAACCATTCTCGACCCACAAGTAGAATCCCTTCCAAACCTTGTATTCGTTACCATTTATTGCTCATCCAAGGGTACCCTCTGTCCTTATGCATAGAGTTTCCCGCGGGCAGATAACCAGTCCGCGGGGAAGTGTTCGTCTCCGATTCATTCGGAGTGATGTGATACTCATTTATAGGGCAACAGAGGTATCCAGATATTCTATCGAAGCCTCCTTGCACGAGAAACATTATACCTAGCATATCATTGTCTCTACTCATAAAACCGGAATTTCCATCTGATCACCTAGTCCCATAGTTATGGCATCGGGAATCGTAGAGGATGAGCGTGCTGCAAATGGCTCCAACCCTTCGACTAAGGCGAGCGAAGCCGAGTTGCGACCATCGCTCTACGTCGACATAGATCAAGGACAGCTACAGAAAAAAACATCGCAGTTCCTCTTCAATTATGGAACCACCTTCATACCAGATATTATCTGCGGTGCTAAGGGCATGTATGTTTATACAGCAACTGGGCACAAGGTGCTTGACTGGACATCGGGCCAGATGTCCTGCTTATTGGGGCACGGACACCCCGAGATCGTCAAGACGATAGCAGACCACGCGGCCAACCTCGATCATCTTTTCTCCGGGATGGTGTCTCCTCCCGTCGTCTCCTTGGGCGAGAGACTCTGTTCTCTACTCCCGGATGGCCTAGACAAGGCGTTCTTCCTCTCTACTGGGGTAAGAGAATTCTCTTCGGGCTTCGAGCATGGCTATTTTCTCAGTATTGACACTTATCTTAGGGAGAGTCCAACGAAGCTGCGATTAAGCTCGCAAAGGTGTATACCGGCAAGTTTGAGATTGTAGCTATAAACGGATCCTGGCACGGGGTGACTGCGCAGGCTCTCAGTGCGCAGTATCATTACGGGAGAAAGGGCCAAGGACCCCTGATGCCAGGCATGCATATGCTACCAGCTCCGAACGCGTACCGATCTATCTTTCGAAAACCAGACGGTTCGTACGACTGGGAGACGGAGCTAGACTACGGGTGGAGTCTAATTGACCAAGCATCATGTGGATCACTCGCCGCCGTCATAGTAGAATGCATTCAGTCGTCCGCCGGCATACACGTCCTCCCTGACGGCTACCTCAAGGCACTGAAGAAGCATTGTGAGAGGAGAGGTATGCTTCTCATCGTCGACGAGGCGCAGACAGGCGTCGGACGGTGCGGCGATATGATGGCAATCCTACACGAAGGTGTAACTCCCGATATCCTCACACTAAGCAAGACTCTCGGCAATGGTCTTCCCTTAAGTGCTGTGGTGACAAGCGCCGAAATCGAAAAGGTCTGTGTGGAGAGAGACTATTGCTTTTACACAACCCACGTGAACGACCCTCTGCCCGCAGCAGTGGGTAATAAGGTCCTGGAGATCGTGGTTCGCGACAACTTGGTCGAGCACTCCAGATCCATGGGAAAGCTTCTGCGCGAAGGACTCTGGCAGCTTCAATCCCGGTATGGGTGCATTGGCGATGTTCGCGGAAGGGGTTTGATGGCCGGTATTGAGATTGTAATGGACCGAAAGACGAAAGAGCCGGGAATAGAGTTGGCGAGGTCCATAGCCGAGAAAGCATATGAACTCGGGGTTTGGGCTAACCTCAGCAGCCATGGGAGCTTTGGTGGTGTTTTTAGAATAGCGCCACCGATCACAGTGACAGAGGAGCAAATTCACGAGGGACTTGGGGTGCTCGAGCAAGCATTTGCCTCGATTCCGGGGTCTATGCCATTGTATTAGTGGCTTATTTATGCCTTCATCATATAAATTGCCATTATTTGAATAGTATTAGTAGCAGTACATAATTGACAGCGATCGCACGATGAAAACAATTTTGAATTTGAATTCGAACGGCTGTGATATCGATACACCCCCCTTTTCCCTTTTCCCCCTTTCCCCCCTTTTCCTTTTGTCCTATCGGAGTTTTTGCCAAGACTTTTAGGGGGTAACTCCGCGGGAAATTCGACCTAAGAAATCTCCGCAAATCGGAACTGGTCCAAAACGCCAAACTTCTGCACCGACTTTGGTGGGGGTCATTCATATTAAAATTTAAAACACGCAGACTGGCTGAAAGGTACATAGTACCTAGGCAGCGTGTTCTGGTTTTCGCCGATGAAAAGAGAGAAAAAAGATCCTCAGCCTCTTTGGTGGCTTTGGTGGCTTTGCTGGCAGCACTAGTATCGCTTGACCGGTCTGCTGGTCTCCAGATTCATTATCCCGCATCATTTTTCCGCGGGCAAGCACAGACATTTTACCATGCAGTCACCAGATTTACAAGAGCGTCCTTACCGGTCTCATTTGCGACCAGCATGTCTACCTTGTCGAAAAAGAAAATCTCGCTGCAAAATCGAGCCTCAGTCGTCACCATGCTTGATGTGCCGCGCGCACGGAACCGAGTGCGCATTTCCAACCAAACAGCAGTCCAATGCTACTCAGGCGAAGATTAAGAGCCAAAGAGTCCAGGCCCGAGGTCGGTCAGTTTCCGAGGACACGCCACGGCCTCAACAATATCTCACTACCTTCGGCCACGAGGGGATAGCGGAGGGACATCCGCACCCAACCACCATCAATGATCCCAGCGGCGCCACCACATGGGATGGGATTAACACTCCTACAGGTCACCCTACCATTCATCATGGGCGCGACGTGTCTCAGCCGACACCTCTGTCAATCGAGGATACGGAGAATGAAAACCCTCACATAATTAGTCCCGCGATGACGAGAGATAGTCAAGTACTTACAGATTATTTATCTACCATAGGCACTGACGGGTGTGGCATTCGTCTAATACGCCCGAAGCAGGCAAATGGCAGTAGACAAGTCCTTTTTACTGCGGTACAGAAGCGCCCCGTCGGACTTACTATGAGTCCTAGTCCATCACATGCGAAATGTGAAATCATTGAGAAGCTACTTGGGCCATGGACTGAGAAATTTATTGACTTGTGAGTAGACGAATTTTATCGTGTTGATAGACGGCTACAGGACTTGGAATACCCATTGATAACCACAATCTTCTAGGTATTTTGAAAAGACAAATATATGTTTCCCTCTGCTAGATGAAGCATCATTCAAAGGTCGATACGCAAACGCAAAGGACCGCGTTTCACCAGCTCTTCTTGCATGCCTTTATGCAAACAGTCTGATATACTGGAGGTACGAGCCTGAGCTCATCGGAGAACGCCCTCCGGATATACGCTTCATTTGGAACCTGGCTAGCGAGGCTGCCCAGTCTGAGCTATTCCTTGCACCCGGAATGTCCACGATAACCGCGGTATTATTAGACGTTGGGGGTCGCCCAACCACAGCCATGGTAGGCAATGGTGTACGACTGGGCAGTGCCATATCCTTGGCATACTCTTTAGGGTTAAACCACGATCCATTATCCTGGAATATTTCAAGATCTGAAAAAATGTTACGAATGCACATTTGGTGGTCATTGCTTATACATGATCGATGGTAGGCTCATCCCAGAACGTTGATCTTCTACTATGTACCTAGGTAATATAAACTCACATAGCAATAGGTCAAGTTTAGCTTATGGTACACCCCCACATATACAAAGGTCATTTTACGACGTTCCTCAGCCAAAAATAGAGTATCAGCTCAACCGAACGGACTGTTCAAGAAGCATAAGTGCCATGGCCATTTTCGTCGAACTTTCTAGATTAACCGACATCTTAGACTGCTACCTCCAATATCTCTATCAAGTAGATAAGGAGGTTGATGCGCTCGTTACTAACTTAGAGCTTCGTCTTAACAGATGGGTTGAAAGCTTAGAAGGCGATGCCCGACAGATTATTACCCGCGGTTCCTCATTACACATCCCTGGTGCGCCTAATTTACGATTAGCATATCTCTCAATTCAACTGCTCACGCACCGTATACGGATGGAAAATACTCGATCTAAGACAGACATTGACGAAGATAGTCTGGCTAATCAGTATATACAAATACGGCGAACAGCAGAGGATATCGTCTGCCTCGTCCAGGAGCTTCAAGAAAAACAGTTAGGAGATTTCTGGATGCCGATCAGTTCTTTTATCTTCCCATCAACGGTCACCTTCCTCTTGCGTTGCGCTCTTGAAACTGGGCGATCCCCTAGCGAGCTCGCGGGAAATGGCTCTTTCAAGCTCGCGCGGGATCTCATAGCAGCCCTGCGTCGTCATCGAGACAATTTAGGATGGGATCTAGGCGATATATGCTTGGCCCAGCATGCTGAAATTGTCGAGAAACTTGCATCACCAGTACAGCCCATCGAGGACAACATCAGCACCACCAGCTTTGGAGATTTAATGATCCCAGATGATTTATTTCTGGATAATATCAATGATATCTTTGGTGGTTTCTAGATAATATCTCCTCAATCTCCATTTGCTGTGATTTCAATGAATGAAAGCGACATGTTAGGTTTGGAAACATATCCTTTGATATACAACGCGCGGGCATTCAAATCCGTGGGTCCAATAGCATACTCTATCACTAGGTACCTAGTACCTCCTAGGTAGGTATATATCAGATTGGGAGATCAGCTCTCAGTACATCAAGAACGAAGGCCTCGGCAACATCTATTTTCTATTCGCTGCGAATGCATCCTCCTTGATACGCTCGAGTATCTCGACAAAGCGAGCTGGTTGCGAGATAAAGGATGTATGTCCAGCATCAATGTTAAATACGATGCACCCGGGAATAGCCTCAGCGACCGTCTGTTGCAGCTCACGTGGCACGGTCGCATCCTTCTCGTTCAGGATGTAATAAAACGGCAGGCTGACGTCAGTCACGAGATAATTGGTTGGGGTCTCGATAGCCTCTTGAGAGTGTGGTACGAGGGAATTCCACAATTTCTCTGCCGTATCATCGTCCAAGTCGTTGTAGAAAGAATGTTTGCTAATTTTGCTGGGATAAATGAGATGGCCCTGAGCGATTATTCATTATTAACACCGAGGCAGGGACGGAGATGAAAGGATACGCAGAGATGAGGCACATACCTTTTCTCCTTGAGGACCGTGCTCAAAGAATGGCGGATACTTGTGTTCTTTTCCTTCTTCGAAGACGCCGATTGCGGTGCCTCCCCGAACCAGGGGAGCTGGTGCGGCATTGAACACAACGGCACGTACGCCACCCTTTTTACCAGCCGCTGCGCGTTGCTCAACGGTCCAACCCTTGGTGGCTGCAAATCCCGGAAAGCCCCCATAAGAATGGCCCATAATGATGAATTCTGTCCCGGCCTCGACATACGGGGTCATCTGTGCTCGCAGGGCCTCGACGTCATCCCACATCGTCTTTCCTCGGCTATTATTTCCTAGCGACGGGTGCGCCGATACTAACACGGGATCGAATACTTTGGCATCCTCAAGACGCTGCTTGACGATGTCGAAGAAGTGGGCCGAATGGAAGGCACCTCCAGAGAAAATAATACCTCTTTTAGGCGAGTCGGACATTGTTCCCGAGATGTATTTGGTAGTATTGTTGTATGTGGGTGAGAATAGATCTAGAAAGACGCCTTATGGGTACCACGCAGTGCAAGGGGTTTGGTGCTCCTTTTATGTGTCATTGTCAACCATCTGTTGGTCTTCGTTGGAGTGGTCAATCATCGCACCAAGCAATCTAGGATCCCCAGAACTGGGTTGCCATCTTCCCCCCTTCCTCGCGTAGATGTCCCTAACCTTAACAGGTGATGAACATGCATGGTTACCAAAGTTGCGCCAACATGAAACGTCAGCTTTACGCTGACTGATGTTCTTCGATAAGCCGTCAACATGATATCTATATAATAAAGATATACCTGGCAAAATATAAGCAATGGAACCTTGTTAAACTTATTAAATTCCATACATGGTTTAATCTACAAGATAGCCTCACACGGGAAGTAGGCAAGGGACTTGTACCAATCGGTAGCTATGTCACTGGGCTTCGGCTACAATGGTCCAACCTCTCTAGGACTTCATGCCGTTCTCCAAAGTCAAGCATCTAGGCTTTTTACGAAACTCGCATAATTTTTTCTTTTCTCTTATTCGGCTCACCTTCAGCTTTCTCGATTGTATCGGATTTTACAATACCTTACGTACTTAGGTAGGTATTCAGGTGTATCTATTAACGAAAGACCCTGCCTCATATATGATAGATCATCTACAGGTATCTAGGATTGTAATACGGCTACTACCTAGGTAAGCAATGCATATACCTTGGGGTATTTGGGTGAGTAATTACTCTTAAATATGGAGAAAATCCTTCTATGCTACGGATGGCCACACATGCTCTTCGTCACGCATGCTCTTTTCCCATTCTTCTGGAGTTAAGAAAACCTTGTCTCGTCTTCTTGTCAGTCTCTGACTTGAGGTGGAAAGAAATATGCTGAAAGGTCAGTTTAGGATGTAGATCTCGTTCTCTAGTCTGAGTATTCGGCTTATTATTGCATTACCATCATGTCGACTCAGGCAACGCCAGCGTTGGATAGCACGGGTCTTGTTTTCATTATACCCACCATTATCCTGAATGTCATTTCAACCATATTCGTCGCTTTGCGTCTATATGCGCGACGCTTCAAAGGACTCAGGCTCCAATTTGATGACTGGATTGTCGTTGTTGCCTTAGTGCGTCAGCCACTAACCCTACCCCTACCCCTATAACCTACTACTGGAGATGATGTTTGCTGAGTCAGTTGCTAATTAAAACTATTCTAGTTTTTCAACCATGCACAACTCATCGATGAGGGAATCAGCAAGTCCTTTCTACGTCTTTCAGTCAAACAGAACTTGGTTACAGCAGAATCTAACTAAGGGTTTCCAGTGGTAAAATACGGCTTGGGCGTGAACGGCGAGACGGTGGCCGCCACATATCCTGGTGGCGTCTCAAATTTCTTGGAAGTACGTAAACCTTCTGTGAAAAGCAACTGAGATTTTTGGTCCTATTTGGAGTTCTACTAATATGAGTGGTCGCTCTTCTAGTCTTTCTTTTTTGTGCAGTTGATTTATTCCTGCCTGTCTCCGCTTGCTAAGATTTCGCTTCTCGCCCTCTACTACCGCACTTTCTACGTTTCTCGCACCCTGAGAATTTCAGTATGGATCATGACCGTCCTTCTTGTCTCGTGGGGATTCAGTGTTTTCTTCACTAGTATTTTCACGTGCAGTCCCATTCGTGGGTTCTGGGATTTGTCAATCGGAGCCAAATGCATCGACAGTGCGTTATTCTTCGAAGCTATCACAATACCGAATATACTCCTCGATTTAGGAACCATGATTTTGCCCATTCGTGAGGTGTGGAAGTTGCAGATGGGTAGGGACAGAAAGCTTGCTTTGACTGCAATCTTCACTGTCGGTAGCGTGTAGGTCAAGAGTTAGATAGTCCACACTCAATGCGTCATATGATACTAAAACTGGTCCGCCATCTACAGTGTTGTTCTCGCCGCCATAGCTCGTCTTATCACAGTCAAAGTTTACCAGCCCGCTGGAGGTTCCCTGAATACGACCCGTAAGTAAACTCCTGCCTTCGTGTAGAATAAAATTAGGTGTACTTGATAGCGGCCATGTTCTAACCCACCCCTCTTCTATAGAAGCACTCGTACCTCCCTTGCTTGCGACCTCTTTCGAAGTTAACTTCGCCATCTTCGGCGCCTGTCTTCCACCGATAATACCGCTATGGAGACATTGGTTCGGCCAGCCTACTACTTCGGCGAAGAGCTCAAAGTCCACACCACCATTCCACAGCATTATCACTATTGGTCAGCGGTCCAACCGGCCAGCTCGTAAGGTAGATGCGACCTTCGAGATGTTGGAGGAGGACTCCAGAGAGAACCTGACTCACACGAATACCAACCCTGGGACTGAGGGTATTGCTTTGAAGACCGTATCTGCGAGAGAGTGGCCCCAAAGTAGTCAACAAGAGAGTCACTCGCATTGATAATAGGATGACTGCATCGTCCTAAGAGCAGGGAATGTTCGCTTTAAATATGGGGTTATAAAGTTGACTTAATGGGAGTTGGAAACTACGAGTTCAAGTTTCCCGACAATGTACATCTGGGATGATGATGATGATATTGTTTACGTCCGAGGGGCGTGCTACTATTCTACGTGGAATTGTATACACGTCGGCGCAGCTGTGGCGCATGGGGACGTCTAGAGTACCCCCGGTTGGGGGCAGAGCTATAGTGTCGCGTGACAACAACCGGGGGTAGAGCTATAGTGTCGCGTGACAAAGGAAAGGAAATGTACATCTGGGGGTTGATACACGACGGCAAAACTCCAACTGGCAGTGAGGTCTTGAGCCGCATGCTTTTAGAACACTAACAATAGTATCATATCTGTTCATGATGAGAGTCATTCAATTGGTGTTGCTCACTCTTTTAGTAGGGCTTACACGCCTTAGGCCAAGGAAGACCTACAGTTGAATTCAAGAGCTAATGCCGGCGTGGATTCCCCTCTTCCAACATAACACTTTGAAACAAGATACAGATAAGTAAATGATGCCCCTTTAAGTTGTGTCAGAGACTAGTACCTACGCTCAAGAGGTAGAATTGTTTAAACTCACCGTTCTGAGGTGGAACTGGGGTAAAGGGGCCGTGATAAGTTGCAGCACGTTACGGGTGTTGTTTTGGTGGAAAAGGTAGTTTCACAGGCCCACCGAGGCGGGTAGTAGTTTATCTTATAGCTTGGACAGGATATCCAAAATATAGCTTCTCCTACATAATAGGGAGTTATCCATCTCAGCTCCAGCTAGCAGACTAGGACTTAGAGGCATATGATTGGTCGGACGGTTGTTGCTCAAGCTACGAAAAACGTGTGATGTCATCACAGCTAAGGAGATAGGCTTGCTTTAACAGCGAGCAGATCAGCTAAGTCCGAGCGGCGTTGGGTTAGTTTGCGGCATTCTTGAAATGGAGATATCTTCAGATGGATGACAGCCGAACGGTGAACCCTACCGTAGCCAACACTGGTAGGGTGTAATTAGATGCTATTCGAGCATATCAAAAAGAAGAGCATTGGAACTTATTTGATCAAAGGGTATAAAGCTATGTTCTTAAGATACTCTATGGGATCTAGTATGTCATAAACTATGTCACGCCTATGACTAATAGGCGGACAAAATGCAAACCACGGTTCCTGTCCTGTGTGGTTTGAAAGTGTCAGGGCGACCTGCCAATCTCTTGTAAGGTGATGCACATCCTCCTTCTCTCGAAACCGGCGGATGCATTTTTTTCTTCAACATGCTGTTTTGCTAACCAAGCCATTGCTAGGAGCAATCCTAATTAGATACTTGTGGGTATTCCTGTAAAAGCAAAAACGGGTAAATCAGAATAAAATGACCAAAGCAAAAACGAAGCATGCTGACTAGGGGAGGGGTTACCCCCTTTGAACCGATTGATGCTAGTAAAAAGCCAAATGCTGAGCCTTTTATGTCGATGGCTAGCAAGTATAAGGTGCCGACGCGGGGGTCGACGGAGTTATAAATAGAAAACAAAATCGCCCTTTTTGTCTTTCCTATCCAGAACCGTTTTCTTGTCGCCGGAATATGCTCTGTCCGTGTACCTAGTCCGCCAAGATCGATGATGAGAAAAGTGGTGTATCTTTGGGGGTCCGATCGGATGGGAGAAGAAGCATCCGCGCCATGGCGCGCGAGATGGAAATCGAATTCCCAATAGTTCCAAAGAGGGGGGGGGCCTTCATAAGAGAAGGCCCGAGAGGTAAGAAACAAATCAATGGAGAAAGATAGACATGTTAGACCGGGAGAAAAAAAAGAGTTACATAAACGCACACTGATGCACACACCCAGGAACAAACTCCAAGAACCAATACCGTGTACAAATGATTAAAGCCCTTCCAGCTCCCGACTTCTCATCAAAATAAGCTTCCCAGGGGGGGTGTCGCCCGCGCAAATGAAACCGGAGAGATAGAATGGTTGGTTCGCCACACGGATGCGGATTGATTAAGAATGCGGTAATGGATCGACGAGGATGTAGCCGAGCCGCCATGCATGTCCATAGCTGTGGTAGATTAGGTACCTAGTAGGTCAAAATTATGGAAGGGCGCCGAGGAAGAAGTCCAAGTGGCTGCACACCCATAGACATACTTCCTCGCACAACCCACCAAGCCGGCAACACGAAACGCCATACATTGAAAAGGCTTGCTCCATGCCATGATCTGCTCTCCACCCACTCACAATATTAGCCATCATCCGGGAAACCGGAACATGAGGGTAGGTATTTGACCGAGTTCGAATCAGGTTGGAGTATATGTCGTATCGTGTTCATAGAACTACTAGGTAAGTACCTAGTAGGCAGGTAGATTTCCGAGAGGGTCGAAAAAAAGGAGGCGTTTTATCGAGGCGTTCATCCACCCAACCTAAAGAATACCCGATGCATGCGAGATGAAAAAAAATGACGCGCATGATCGGATGGGGGAATGGGCGTGTGGAGTAAGAGGAAGAGGAAATCTAGGCCGGTACCTAGCAGGTAGGAAGAAAACCAAAGTGACGAAGTATTAGAGGCTAAGGAATCGAAAGAACCCATTTCCTCCTAACTAAACGTCGAAGACTCTCCCTCCGGTCGATCGGGAAAACGAAAAGAACCAAAAAAAGAGAGAGAGAGAGAGAGAGAGCTAGGGAGAACAAGCTGCCAGATGCTCGCCTTGTTTCTGACAGTAGGGATTTGTTGCATGAAGAGAATTCGTACAAAGGTAAGTAACTTTACTGAGCTGGCCACGACCCATTGGCCCGCTCCCCTCCTTCGCCATACGTCACACCGCATGCCGCCATCACCCGGCTGTTCAGCCAACCGGGCGCTCTCAAATATAGGGCGGCAGGTTTCTATCCCCCACGGAGGTTTCCCGCAGATCGCCGGTGGGTGTCCGCGTGCATGTGGGAAGACATGCTACTGCCACTCCCTCGGCCAGGAGACGTGGAATGTCCGTCCAGGGCACTACTTTGCGATGAGTAGCTCTGAGAAGACGAGACGTGGGAGTCGGGAACGTATATGTGACCGTTGGGTAACACCGAGCCACTGCTTGCCCCGCCGCTAGAATGAGAGTCCCTTCGAGAACTGTCTGCTTTGTCGCTGTAGATATAGCTGACGGAGCTGGTGTCCTCCGTAGACCGAAGTGGGTGGTCACTAGACGTATACATGCTATCGGCGGCGGCGGTAGCACTGGAGTTATAGGCGGCGCCGTCGTTCTGCGCTGACAGTCTTTGTGAGAGGGTCGGCGGGAGTGAGGTAGGGGCTGTCGAATATGAATGGTCGAAGTTTGAGCTTATGCCGCTGTAGCCGACCTCAGATATGGAACTTGTTGGTGTGGGTGTCTTGGTATGGTTATAGGATGGTAGAGTCTCTGCGCGATAGGATGAGGAGCCTGTCAAGGTTCGATTGACTTGTGGTAGTAGTCTATCGGCTGGTACAACTCGATCGGTCGCCGATGGAAGAGAGGCAGCCATCCCCGAAAGTGAGAATCCAGTAGGGGATTCGCTGCTTACTGCCGGCCGATGCACCAAGCTGCCGTAGGAGTATGACGGCGTTTCAGGCTCCACGTAGACGGACTTCCCAGAATTATACCTCGCAAAGCTCTGCACCATATTAGACGCATCTTGGGCAATCATTTGGTAGGGGTAGTTGAGGCCGTAGTCCACTTCATCTCCTCCATACCCGTTCGCCCACCCCGACATAGAATAATATCCTTTACTCCCGTACTGGTATTGGTTTTGACGATACGGAATGACACCTCCGTTGGATATGTCGGTAGAATACTCGGGTACCGGACTCAGCTGTGATATCGAGACGCGAGACTGGTTGGAATACGGCCGCGCTGCCTCGAGATTGTAACCGAAATCGTTCCCATCGGTCCTAAGATGAGTCTCGGTTGCTTGAACCTGGACAAGTACCAGATGGTTAGAAAAATATGACTCCAATTCTTCTTCTCCCCTTTTTCTGTGTTATCTAAATAAATCTAGCAGAGAATTACCCGTAAAAAAAGGCATGGTTCGTAGCCCGCATTCTTGCAGTTTGTGCACGGCAGACCGTTCCCCGGGTCGCCGCTACATCGGATCTTGCGCTTACGACAGCGACCGCACTTCATAAACGAGTTCAAGTCAGCGATTTACTAGTTCTTTTCGCCTTCGGTGGGCCATGGGAGTCGGAGGGGAAAGACGGGATCAGAAGGGAGGTGTGGTCTCTCTAACTTACTGCAACTGCAATCCTCTTCCGAGGTTGCGATTCAGAGTCGATATCCCGCTCCAACATGGTGGTTGTTCTGCCGTCTTGAGAGGAGAGATGAAAACGGCGGTCTGGATACGGGATATGGTAGGGTGGACAGGCGCGACTATATCGTTTACCAGCATCGCTGGGAGGATAGCAGGCGGGAGTTACCATTGTCCTGTTGTTTTGCCACCACTCGAATCTGCGCGGCCAAGTGCGTGAGAGACAAGGTCGGTGTTCAGTCGTCCCCCGTCCTATCGGGATTGTGTCAACGGTGAGGGGTCCTTGTTTTTCTCTGCAACTGCAGGAGGGGGAATTGATGAGGGAGAACAATGGATCGTTTCTACAAAAAAAAAAGCAGGAACAGGGGGGCCAGGCTGTCCGACAGTTGGTTTGGTTCTTGTTATCCTCTTTTTCAGCCCTGGATATCTTTGCTTAATCAGAGGTTCGAGCTTCGTGGGTCACTAGGTCACTCTCGTCTTGTCAGACTCTGATGTTTCATCAGGAAAGAAGAAAAAAAAGCTGATCAAACTTGGCAGTTTGTAAAGGCGAGAGGGAAACGATTCCCGTACTCAGTTAGTAGAAGGGTTAAAGAGGAAGTTGAGAGGCTGCAAGTTCAGTGACAGTTATAACTTGGTACCACACTTTCTCAGTGGGCAAGCCTCAACGTTCAACGTTCCAAGGTTCTTTGCAACTAGGTTTCTGTTCAACTAGGTTCAAGGGAGACTCTCCAAGGTAGAGGTCTGTTGAAGGACTTGTCAATGACCTTCTGGTTCATGACACAGCAGGTGTCACGTCGAGAACATCTTATGAGTGTGAGGTCGAATAAGTAGCCGTGTTACACAGAATCAAGGGTATACCAAGTCAAAAGAGCGGTTGGGTGCATGGCTTATGCATAATGAGAAAAGTGCAGGTTGGCCATGTGTACTGTAGATTGAATTGGATTTGCAATGTAGTCCAAGGTGCTTCGTTTCACTCTGAGATAGAGGAGAACAGCCCACGCACAAACAGCTACTAGGCAGTCCGCCTATAAGGCCAAGCGGGTTATGGGATTGAGGAGGTTAGGGGGGGGGCTTGGGCTTGGGAAGCCTTGGGGACGCCGTGGCGATCATTGTACGTTCTATGGGGGCGATCTAGAGCTGGAGCTTGGGTGAACGCGTTCGGCCAATCTCGATTCAATCTATATAGATGATGTAGAGAACCAGCTAGACCTCATATAGACTGAGACCAACATATTTTATTCTTACTAGAACTTAGATTATTCTAAGATGCCGTTCCATATATTTATGGCAACTAACCAAGTGTTTTAGAGGCCCGTTCCTACAATTGGGTACAGTTAGCCTAACTGTGTCTAATACCCGTGGACCCCTACTTGGTCATCTTTACCTTTTATGTCCCTTAACATGTTCGTTGCTAGAGGTATTCGCTTCTTCAAGGTCGAGCGGAAATAAAAAATGAGTCTAGTTTCAAAACATATACCTAACATTAGAAAAATACCTAAGGTCCTAAGTACCAGCATAACGTATACCATTACATCCTCAGCTTAAAGTACACATGATCACTGGTCACTGGTCATTGATCCTAGCACATACGCCGTCGTCTAGAGAGTACTGACGCTGTGTACCTAATTCAGTCAGAGTCGTCTACCCTCACATTCAACCAGCCCATCTCCTACAGGGAATACAGGAAACGGGGTAATAAGTAACAAGAAATTTAACCAACTACCTATCTGAAAAAAGCTCGCGGGAGATTTGTTAGAGCAAACACAACCATGTTACTTTTGGCCAACGGCTCTCGTCCTACTGAGAACGCAAACGTCGGGTAAGACAATGACATGACTCTGCTCGTCGTGGAGGAGCGAGCAGACTGCTTCCTCTCGGTGATGCCCAAATCAAGACATACCTCAGAATAAGCGCCTACTTGCGTGACGCAGTTATTCGTCACCTATTGCATATGTGTACCGACGCCTCTGTGCGACGACGCAGAGCATGTGTGAAGAGAGAGAGGAGATGGGTAAGTGAAAAGAAAAGGAAAGTGAAAAAATAAAAAATAAAAGTGTATGAGGTCTTCGTCGGCCTTTTGGCGCTAGGGAGTCGACATCACCCTGCTACAGCCTCCTTGTATGCTAGATTCTTCAGTGGGGTATTAGAATGAGATGTGATAGGGGAGACTCAAACGAAAAGTGACGAAAGGATCTTCTTTTCTCCCACGTTCAGCCAAGCCTAACCGAAGCCACAGCCGCTCGATCCGGTCTAGTGAGGCGTAAATATTGTTATCCCGGTACAAGTGCTCTTCCATTTTGCCGGTTCAAGACATAGGCGATGCAATTTCCTATGTGGCCAGGACCAAAGCAAACCAACCTAGGTCCTAGGATACATGTCGCTGGTCAAGTAAGTACCTAATACCTATGTCCTAGTATGTCTGTCATCTTCCCTTATGTTTGCTTGGTGACCAATGTTGAAGATGAGGCGTACCTAGGATCAGCAGAGGATTCTACCTCGTCGTCTTCACTTGACGCAACGCAAACTAAAGGACGCCGTCGCACTAACCCCCTTATCGTAGTGATACCATGCTGGAGTATTATTGATGTTTTGGCGTCGCCCATCTTGTGCCCCCAAATCGGTTCGATACACTCTCTTACTTAGACGAGAATTAGCACAGGTGTACCTATCCTTTGAGCCGCTCCTATGCGAGCTAGAATGCCCGTGAAGACTCAAGATTAGTAGGTACGCAATGCAATGATCGTGGTTGTCGGGAAATGATATACGGACGACGCGGACGACGCGGACGATGGGCTGCAGTTACGCCTTCCAGTATCCTGTCTGTGACCTATCACTTTTTTATACAAGGTCTAGGTAGATCGGTATGGGGATCATGATGCTGATCAGTGATCATAGATCCGATTTGATAGCCCTGCCAATCCAATTCTTACTCGTTTGGCTGGAAGACTACCGCATGCAGAAAGATATGATGTCTCGCACAGATAAAGAGCTTCTCCAGCACGAGCTGCATAGCTAGTGAGCACACTGTAAACGCATACCTAGACCTGCGGAAGCGCCATGTAGATTAGGTACAGATACGCGATGCCCACCCCTGCTAAATTGGACTCTTCTAGCTAAAACCTCGACACATGGCTAGACGAGACCATATAATCGCCTACTTCTGTCTTCTTTTTGAATAACTTATGGAAGCAATGCCTGAGGGATCGAAACTATGTCTCAATAGAATTCTAGTCCAATAATAATCTAGGTAGTTACCTAGGTCTCTGTCTCCCTAGTCATAACACACCGCACATGAACTAGGTATCTTCACTCAAGCACCGGATAGGGCTGATCAAAAGCCACTGAGTACCTAATTAGGACGTGTTGGAAGATCATTACTCCCTCGCGGCAACGAAAAGCCCACTAAGTTCAGGGATAAAAAAAGGTACGGAAGAAAGGAAAATACAGAATTATCTAGGTAGGTACTTAGGAGGTGGCATGTATTCATCGAGGGCAACCCGTATCGAGTAGACGTTCTATGTACATAGATCTTGTCGACCTACTTATTGACCTACATGGTCCGCCTATGATTGAAATCTCACCCCCTCCGTCTGTCTCTCGACAAGCTTCCGGGGGGCAGCACGCAGCAGACCTACCAGTAGCAAGACACATGGCCCCCGTATTTCTTGCAATAGCCCATTCACGGAAAATTTCCCTTCTCCAGCTACCTAGGTACAACGGCTACTTGCATGGCCCCGCTGTCAGTCATCTATAGGACTCTGCAGGTAGCCGTGGTCGTGCGACCAGCCGGTTCGTCATTGGCTGAAACCGTACGGTCAGTATGCGAGACACTTTGGGGGTTCAAATTACTAGTGACCCACGGAGCTATGAGGAGCTTTGGTCTTTAGTGGGATTTCAGCCAGGGTGGACGTCGGTCTTTTCCAGAGATACCTCCAGTTGGTCTACTTTCCAGGTTGTCTACCTAGGTAGCTGTTGCGGCCGAAAAGGATCAGATGAGGTAAGAAGAACTTTACCTAAACCACGTCAACGATCTACCGGGAGTTGGGGTCTTTTCCGGCAACTCGTGGTCGTTAGGATGGTCAACAATCTTGGCTCGAAAAAAAGGGGGCGTTCGTGAGGGGTTGTGCTCGATCGATTTGCTCCTCTTCTCTCTCTCTGTCTTTTTTTTTTTCGTGAGACGGTCCGTTGTCGTTCATCTCCTCGTCCTCCAAGAACTTCATCACAGTGGCACATCGAGACCTCCCCAATGGACGATGCTAGTTGAGAGGGTTGACGTGGCACAGGCTCGCTCCAGAACTCCAGAACTGAGGGGTCTAAATCTAAGGTGATATGAATCAGCCAACAAGTCTTCAGCGAGTCGCTGTCCTCGTGTCACCGTCGGAGCTCCTTTTTAGGCGTATTCATTTATTGAACAGGTCATAGTCGGACTTCCGATATAGGTACTTATTGAGATGGTCTCAAATTGATGAGAGCGGGAAAGCACATCAACTCGAAAAGCCTAACGATTTTTGGTTGGCTTTTTATGGTGATCTCTTTAGTTGTAACAACGATGTTCGATGATGAATAATGATAGCCGATTGAACCCGACTACGTACATAATAATACAGGGGATCTAAAGACGCCGTCGGGTGCGTTAGGTAAGGTAATCAAGGGTGACCTCAACGTCGACGAGAGTGGTTTACTTCGGTCCGAGATAGAAAAAGACATCATCTATTATGGACAAACCTCGATATAGAGGAATAAGAGAACTATTTCGAGAGAAGCTCGTCATACAGGTCGGGGACCTTGCAGAAAACGGTCTAAGAGGCGAACGGCATTGGGAGCAAAAGCAATAGCAAAAAACCTGTATTCTGATCCCGTACGAGAACTCATGCGGGTCTACTAGATAAAGGGTAGCATCGATCAGTCCCCTAGAGGGTTGGCGTCGAGTGGCGTGGCTTTGAACCCTTGCGAGCGTGCACTTCGGATCAGAGATGCCAGGAACGTCTAGTGACACGACGGGTAACAATAAATCCAACTCGCGAATCTCACATCCATGGGTTCTTGATGGATCCTTGTATGCGGACCGCCATCGCCCCCCACACACTCGGGTTACAAAATCACGACCACACCGTCCGTATCTCGTTGGTCCACGCTCATGTTGTCCGATGTGAGTCCCCATAAATCTGCGTATGCAGATGCAGAGTTCCCCCAATTCCAGTTGCAACACCCCTAATAACATAAGTCATCATCGAGCTAAGGAGCTGAGGTAAAATACCTGTCAGCTGAGTAGGTCCTCCGGCAAAGTGTGGACCTCACGACGGTGACAACTCGCAAAACTAGGTATGATAAAAAACCATCTGATCCGCTTGGTCTGTTACTAGGTCAACGGTATCGTAGACGGCGAAACATTCGGATGTCGTCAAAGCCTGCAAGTCGGCGAGCGGCGGCAAGCCACGAGCCCCTTGCATCATTGAAGCCGCCTTCCATTGTTCCATTGGGCTTCTAGTGTGCGGGTAACTGAAGATGATGAAGGGATTTAGGTTGGGGCATATACCCGGAATACTGGACCTGGTTCTTCGCGGGATGCTTTGCTTTGCTTTGCTTACCCATGCTAAATGAAAATGGGGGGCACAGTTCTGCACTTGCAAAGTTTGCCAGACATCCTCTCGAGAATGACCCCCCTGATCACATATTGATGCCATACCCACACCTTCAGAGACTGCCTGGCAGTTCATCGGCGTTGTATCCATACTTACACGCTCAAGTACCTATCCTTGTCGACCATACCCGATCCTGATCTCTCCCCCTTCGACCGATACATGCCTACCACTATGTAAGTAGGTAGCTAGCAGCAGCTTAATTCCAAAGTCGATATTAATCTCAATCCCCTAGCAAGAATTATCGAACGACGACCTCATCCGTGTGACCAAAATAGCAGGGTTCTGCGAGATGTGATACGTTGGACAAATATATAACCTGGCAACCGAGGCTCTTGTATGAAACTTAGCCGCTGGGCCTGGACAGTGGGATCTTCTCTTTCAAACATCGCAGGGGAGAGAGGAACCATCCTGTCGTGGAAGTAACGGCTGCCTGCAATATCTGGAAGCCATATGGATACCAGATTGGGATTATAGATTGTCAAACGCATACAAGGTTCCAATTCTCATAACCAACACCCTAGTGCTGCTGCGTGACTCGTCCAGCTATCTCATCCTCATCTAAATCCTGAGGTTCCTTACATTTCCGGCCATTCTCCGTGGCTACCGTCAGGATGGATGCCGTAGGTTGCAGTGCTATGTGAGTAGGGATGTAGTAATTGCTACTCACCGCTTCAGTCCTAGCTTAGTTGGGGACTGGATGCGTGGATTATGCGAATTATAGGAAATTGAGTAATCTCATGATAGGCACCACAACGAACTCGTCCATATATCAGTTCACCTTACAATATAGATGCAAGGGCTGTAGCGCGAATGGCACATATAGTGTTTAACAGGAGCACGGAGATAGACGAGTCGAATTAGAACAACCAACTCACTGTAGAACGGTCACATTCTCTAAGATAGGTTAGCTATTATCTATTTTGTTCAGGCCGAGTTACTTCTACCTATGTGTTGAATACCGTAACTTGCGCAAGTATAGGCATCTTTACATTAGGATAGCTACCATACCGTGGCCCCTATCTTGATCGATCCGATTCAATTGCGGGTTGAGCGCCTCGCTCAAGGAAATGGTATGAGCTGTGAACTATCTTCGTCGGTAGTCGCTGCGAGGTCGATCTTTATCGTGATCTCTGCCTTGATCTCTTCGACGCCGGTCATCGTATCGAGGCTTAGGGCGATCATTTCTTCGAGGATCATTGTATCGGTTTCTATCGCGGGGTTCGTCTTGCATTGGACTTCTGCTCCGCCGTTGTGGGTCTCTGTCCCTATCACGTCCGTAACCACCGCCTCGACGTTGACCTCGATCATGGCCATCTCGATCTCTGCCCCGATCCCTATCCCTGAAACGGTCTGAGTCTCGGGGAGGTCTGCTATCTTGACCTCTGTCATCCTTCTGCTTTTCATAGCGACCGCGCAGCTCCTCTTCTCCGTGAACCATATCGTAGCGATCCTCGGCATCATCGGGGTCATCTTCTTCTCTATACTTCCTCCACTTCTCTAATTCCTTAACACCACCCCAACCACCGCCTCCATGTCTACGTTTTCGCTTCGCATTTTCTCCGCCTCTCCATACGTCAGCCAACTTGCTGACACTCTGGCTGAAATCGACATGGATCCTTCGATCGTCGATGAGTACTCCTTGCATCTTAAAGTAAGCACCCTCGCAAGAAGCCTTGTCTTCAAATTCGATGAAAGCATACTGCAAGCTATCGCCAGTCTTCTTATCGCGAATTACTTCACAAGACAAGATCTTGCCGAAGCGGCTGAAGATGAGTTCGAGGTCGGAGTCGGTAGTGACGGGGTTAAGCTTGCAGACGAAAAGCACGTTCTCGGGAGGCTTGACTTCGGCGAAGGGAAGATCACCCATCATCTCCAGGGTCAAAGCCTGGGCGCGGGCCTCCCTTTCCCGTCGAACCTTCTCGGCTGCTTCCTCATCTACCTCTTCATCAAGGTTGTCATCTTCAGCTATTCGTACCGTGGCGAGCTGTGCCTTGGAAGGCTGGGGCGACTGGCTGGGTTCGCGTAGGCCCGGAGGATCGTCATAGGGGTCATCGAGAATGATGGTATGCTTTATGCGGATATCGACGAGAGGGTGTCCGTCTTTATCGGTGATTGCGGTATTGATTTTCTCGAGTGCATCGAACCCTTCGACAACCTTGCCAAATATGGCCGATTTCCCGTCTAGATAGTCTGTGTTATCACCCAGGGTGACTATGAACTGGCTGCCGGCGAGACGAACTTCGGGATCAGAAGGGTGCGGGGCAGTAGCCATAGATACGGTGCCTCTCTCAAGATGCTTTAGTTTGGGGTGAAAGGTAGCGGGGAAAGTCTTCTTCTGAGGGCCAGATATGAGGCCCCATATAGAAGAACCGCCATCGGAGGAAGCAGAGGTAGGACCTAGAGGGTCGCCTGTCTGGAAAGAGAAGTTCTGTTGAATAGAATGCACGGGCGAGAAATTGTAATATTTCACTTTGCAGAGCTTGAGGAAGTTTTCGCATTCCTTAGGCGCGTAATCGACCAAAAGGTCAATCACGATGTCTCCGGCGCTGGTCTCAAGTAAGACCGACATGTTGTCGTGAGAGCGTCACGGTCGCGGTCGCGGTCGCAATCGCAATCGCAATCGGATATTGAAGGTTGAAGGTTGAAGGTTGAAGGTTGAAGCGAATCTTCAATTCCAATCCCGCACACAATCCTACTCAATCAGAGGTCAATAATGATGTGGTACGGATTTAAGAAGAGAGTTGAGCTTCAAGGTTGTTTATGATAAAATGATGAAATATTAGGTAAGCTTTCAACCCGCCCGACATGGCTGCCGTGGTGCACTTTACGCTTTACGCTTTTCGCGTTGATTGGTTCCACTCAGATCCATGCCCATGGTCCATGGATGATTTGAACGCCACAATTTTGCACAGCCATGTCTAGGTACGTAGATACATCCGAATATTTCCCTGACAGCCTGAGACTCCGAGGGCCAGGAGTCGGGAGTCGGGAGTCGGGAGTCGAGACACATCATTCCATCTTATGATATTAATATTATTATGCTTCAATCATTTTCATTTCCATCTCCATCTCATCATCATAATCACAATCACAATGAAATGGGCAGATCGGTCGAACGATGCATTCATTATATATTCATATGGGTCTAATTTATACTGAGAAAAACCAGCCATCCACATGTAGGGATACTGTCATCGTGAAGCAGACACAAATACGACTCGTCTCCTTCCTTCACCTTCGAAGCATAACAATAGACAACAACAGCTAGGTCCATCTACCCATCTCGGTCGAAACAGTGATGCGGAATCCGTCGCCGTCATTGCTGCCAACCCCCAGCTTCAGAATTCTCAACCTGATAAGCTGTTAAGTTAGCTACCTTATAATCCATTCGTAATGCGCCCAACGCCGTCAACAGCAAATAGGTATCGAGTTTCCCAAGCCCAATCCAATGACCCCTTTAACCTGTAAACCCTGAAATTTAGCCCAATCCATCCGTCCGTCTAATTAGTTTGCTTATCTTGCCTAAGTTTTTTTTTTCTTTCCCTTTCGTCATTTCTTCGTTCTCGGAATCACCCAAGCAATAGTCACAGCAACAATGGCACCAGCTTTTCTCGTCTGCTTCTTTGGGGCTTGTTCGCGGCTTCGCAACCTAGTCGAGACCGCCGTGGCTTCGCCGTCTTCGGCCGCTGCGCAGCTCCCTCTCCGTATCCATTAGCCGAGTTTGCACCCAGGTTCGCATCTGTTGGTCCTTCCGTACCGTCTCGCAATTCAAGAGTTCCGTCAGCGCTCTCTTTATGCCCTCGTTCACGTCGAAGAGCTTTTGCTCCCCCGCCGCCATCTCCTCGATTAGCGACTCGTCTAGCACCGGCTCGAGCTGTGTCTGCGAGCACCGATACCCCGAATTCCTCATTGATGATCTTCGGTGGCTTCGGGAAGGCGAAGGGGAAAGCATAGACGGACTGCCATTAAACGAGCGGGTCGGCGAGACCGAAGGCGACGTCACCGCTGTAGATGACGTAGTGTACGAAGGGCAGAGATCGTGCATGTGTTGCCGTAACTCCTCGTGCTGATTCTGTAGCAAGAGGTATTTCTGCATCGCGAAGCCGAGGTTGTGGCCCGCAGCCAGTTCGGAGCTCATCTCCGATAGCTCGTCCATGCAATGCATCATCTTTGGTGTTGTGATAGAATATATTCAAACCGTGGTATCCGTCTCACGGCGAGCTTCATTGAATTAAAAAGGTAAGGAGGTCGACGAGTAAGGAGAAAGAGTTTAGTTGACCGATCGATCGATCGACAGTGGGATGGTTGGATGGCTGGATGGCACCGGATGTGGGTGGGCGATTGAGGTGGATTTGGATTTTCGTCCTCGGAGCGTGGACGAGGAAATACACCTGTTTGTAAAGCGCGCTTGTGTCCCGTCGATCCGACGATCACAATTGTAACGTCCTCCCCTTTTTCGCAAGTGCGGGCGACGGGATAGTTGCTTTTTAGGTAGGTGGTAGGTCGATATTCTGAACGTTCAGAGTGTCTAGGAAATAATTCCGGAACAATTCCTTCTAGAATACAACTCCCATCAACGGAAAGGTAGGCAAGGTAGGTAAGGTAGGTAAGGTAGGTAGACAGACTGGGTAGGGGTGTAATCGGGTTGGCACGAGTAACTTTCTGTCGGGTTTAATATAAAACCAGGACAGGGGCAAAGGCGATTTTTTAAATATTTTCCCGGGTCGTTGCAAGTTCCAAGATTTGCATAAACTGGGGTGTGAGAAGCAGACAACCTCCGTGCAGATATGAGGAAATGATGTGTGAACTTGTTGAGTAGGTAGTCTTCTAACACAACCGATGCTGGCGCCGTCAGAAATAGAGCCGACGGATTAGGTTTGACGATCTAGTTGCTGACTCGTTACTAGGCAACTTAGAAAGTTCATATGCTGTACATATATGTATGGTATTAAAAGGCTGCAGTAGTGGGCCTAGTATTCGTGTTCCTCTCCCTAAAAATATAGGTAGGTTGGAAGAGGACGGATTTGGTCAAGTCGGGAGGTCCCGATTTTTGTATCGTGGATTGGTGCGGAGGTGGAGGTGTGGAAAACTGGGAGACTGGGACTGGGACTGGGACTGGGAGTGGAGGCAAGTAGTGTAGAAGCTGACGATAGATTGCGAGCTCTAAGTTTGGTGGAATCCTAAATTCGGAACCGCCAAAAGCCTAAAAAAACAAAGAGAGGGAGAAAGAAGAAGAGAACAGACTCGTAAGGAAGTATGCAAGTGCGTGAGTATGTGAGTATGTGAATATGCAGTAGGTATCGACAAGGTGCGCGGCGCCTATTAGAATAATATAACAGGACGAGTAAGAGGACGAGTAGATTGAAGAGTGTGAGAAGAGTGTGAGAGGAGTGGCATAAAATGACGATAACAGGGCAACGTCCAAGTTGGCGCAATGTAACGATTAATTAAACGTGCGAAATTGGTAGGAGGAAGCTAGAGGTTGGGTTGAGGAGCTTCGTCTTCCCGTTGTTGGACTAGACTCGGCCCTGTTTCGTAGCAAAAAGTTGTAGCCCTGGAGGTTGTGTAGTAGGTTGTAGTAGGTTGTAGCAGCTCTATCGCTACGGTGAAGGGTAAAGGGTAAAGGGTAAAGGGTTAAAGCTGGTTAAAGCTGGCAGTCCCCCCTTTGCAAATGACAGGGCTTCGGCGACGTGATTGCAGGCTTTTTTTTGGTTTATTGGGGCCTTTGGAACCTCTGGAGACCATTGGCACCGTACGGGCAGACGGGGTCGAGGCCGGGCTTTTAAGTGCCTTTCTATTCTGGCCTCTGTTTGGTTCTCGGCGGGACAAATGACGGTGTCGAGATTTTGAAGCTTGATGTCAATATGACAATCATATACTCATATACCTAGACCCTAGGTAGTAGGTACGTGTTACTTGTATAACTGTAAGCGCGTGTGCTTCCGGTAGGGCAGCTAGGTAAGCACTGGGAAGGTAATGTATGTAGGGCAATGTAGGAGGTAAGTACATATGCAGTTTTGACCTGTCACTTTTTCTTTTGTAACCTGTCTGCCTGTCTCAATCTTACTTGAGATAGTTCAAGGTTCAGGGTGTTCTGGTGTTTGTTTCATCGGCGGGTTTACCGAGGACATATACCCAGATATATATACTATAATAGATGGCTATCCTCGGGATATAGATTCAAAGTTGTAAGAGACGACTAAGAAGATTAGGTACCTAGACAGGTAGATGGGCATGGAATATTATGGGAATTCCTAAGGGGCAAAACAAAAATACGATTCCGCCGGTACAAGTGCAGTACAGCACAACACCTGATGATGGTATGTTTAGTTTAGCAGCTATCTGGAGCTGGGTATGCTGTTTGCTCGTCTTTCCGTCTGGTAGGTGTACCTAGTAGGAACTTACCTAGGAAGTGTGCATGTAATATGTAATATGTATGTAACTAATTGATAGCGCGTTAGTTAGACGGAGAGGACGGCAAGGCGGGCAGAAGGAGGAGTTCTAAGTTGTTCGGTTGGTCAGATCGAGCTTTCTTTGTATTGTGTACCTACCTAATCTCTGGAGAAGGTGTGGAGAAGTATTATGTATGGGGATATACATAGTAAGTGAATACTAGGTAGGTACATAACGATACATGACAAACGCAGTCATAAGTAAGACAAGATCACTATTCACACGGTGTGTCCAGCGTATTTCGCGTATTACTACTAGACTCTAGTACCTATCTGTGTTGTTGCAACTTGCATGTGGCACTGGGACGGGATGTAAAGCTGGGCTGGCAGGCTGGCTGGTGCACTTTTCACTATGACTTTAATCGCTAGAGAAGCCACGTCCTGCACGCATACACTACACACCTCAAGCTTCCCCCTGCCCCCCTTATGTTCGCCAAGCATGGCCAGTCTGTCAGCTCTGTCCAATCACGCATAACCTTGGAACCTTCCAAGCTTCTTCAATTGGGCAGCACTGCGAATTGAGGGGGAAAAGGTCGCTGATAGCTTAAGCTTGTGGAGGTACTTAAAGGGGGGCAACACCAACTACTACTAGGTAGGTAGTACCTATCTGACAGCTTAAGCTGTTCTTGCTATTTATTCCAGTTTAGTGAGATGTTCTAGGAAGTCGTCAGCTTCAAAGTTCAACTTTTACTTTTTTCTAAAGCTCTAGAATGTTAAAATGGCTTCGAGCCGCGCAATTTGCCCGCTAAGAATGAAAATGATGACGATTATTGGCAATGATGATAAGCATATGACGTCGATGGGTCCCGTTGCGAGTTCCAAAATTGGCAAATTTCATTTCCCAGGCTGCCAGGTCGTTTGCAGACAAAACACAGTTTGAACACTGTCCCAGCTCTACCTGAATGTATTCTCCTTCTCCTTCTTCTCCTTCTTCTCCTTCTTTTCCAGAATCCAGAACCCACAACCCATAACCCAGAATCTGCCCAACATGCGACATGCAACATGCAACATGCAACATGCAACATGCGTGTGTCCTATCATCAACCTATCACAGCCTAATCCCAATTCGACATCCAGATGGAGTCTAGAACAACGCACACGATGCCGTTATAACGATGCTATCACGCTACCAAGTCCGGGGCTAGTCTAAAATGCGATGAAAATTATCTAATGGATATCTAATAGATACGGCTTGCAGACCATGTGGTTGATTCTATTCGCAGCCAAGTCGAATGAATACTCGAGGTCGTCTCAAAGTCAGGAATCGGGATCCGTAACATTTCATAAGCACTTGAGGGTGACGAAGTCCTAGAACACAACACATCCATACCTACCTACATAGATAAGTATTTAATAGGTATGCACATCTTTAGAACCGTCGAGAAGGTTTCGCCCAACCATTTCCGGCACTCATTAGCCACTGACAAACTCAAACCCTTATCGTATAATAGATGGAATCAGCAAATTGGCAAATCGACGATGGGAACGCAGCTCTTCTAGAATGTCTTGTTGACTGGTACCGAAAACAGGCATGTCCGTCTCGTCGTGTTCTAGAGCAACCGTTACTAGTATATGGCAGTACGACAACCTGATGTGATCCATCTGCCTCATCGGTAGTTCAAAATCCAAGTCTTGGCCTTTGCGACACCGGCAGATTTGCTCCGTACGACGTACGTACTAATGTCAGCCTACCAGAAAGGAAACATGTTTCCATGACATTGTTGCGTTTTAGAACAACTTATAATAATCCCATAATGATGGCGGCTGTCTACCTGAGTAGGTAATCCGTATATACATACATACATCTTACCATCCTCCAAAGACGCTACCACCTCTCCAGGTTTTCTCATCGTACATCTCGAGCCCCCATTCGACGGACGAGAGGCTCCGTAGACCCGTCATTGTGCTTACATCCACAGAGCCGCAATGCAAAGGAAGAAGACGGGTCAATCGGCATCGACGGAGCAATAGAACGACAAAAAGATTTTCGGTTCTAGTTGTAATGCAGAGATCAACAAGAGCCAAGGAACAACATATCATCATGTGAACCGTCTTGCTTAGCTGCTTAGGTACTACTTACACATGCTTGAATCATAATGGATGTATTGCCAACATAGGACCTTAAGGTAATACGTCTCGGTCTATCCCGCCAAGCAGGGGTTGTGTACCAAGAGAATGCCATTGAAGCTCGGCAGTAGTGTACCTGCAGAACACTTTACCGGTGTCGATCTCAGTACATGGCATGCGAAATACATGTGTAGTATCAATTTTCCGAAGGAAGCAGGCTATTATTTATGTGTACCTATACAGAACGTAACCGTCGCTTCGAATTGATGAGAGTTTCTTGTAACTGTAACGGGTGACAAATTACAAACAACCTGCCACGAGGCAAGACGAAGGTAGATCTCGTGCACATTTCTCAGACTGCGAAGACAAACAACGACTATTACCCAGCCAGCCAGCCCGGCGCCAAATAGTTGCTGCGTAGCGCTTGTCGCTTACTGTGGCCTACACATTATGACTTCATCGCCTGGGTCCCTCCTCGTATGCCCAGACTCATGTTTGTGCGTACATGTAATATCTAGGATCCTAGGAATCAACGCTCCATGCGTAACTACTTAGCTTGATTATAATGGACATCCTGTTCCGCCAGCTTTGCCAATAATCGACCGAATCGACCGTGTTGTGTAAGGCTGGAGTTTCAAGCCTACATACCTACTCAGTACCTAGCCATGCCAAACTAAACTCTCGGGTCCCTCATCCCGTCTATTACTACGAGAAACAACGAGACAACACATCACCCTGATGGTAGCCTTTTAACAGCTGTATATGACGTATGAATCTCAACCGCAGAGATAAAGCGCGTCTCGACGATAAGACAGCCATGAAGCGTTTCATTACGTACTTCGAAAACGGTCGAATATGCCAGGTTTATTTGTGGAAGTCTAGAGCCAGGAAAGCAGTGCCATACCGCAATTTTGGCCTGTCAAGAACGTGAAGATGTGATACTATTGCGTCAGTTGTAAACCCGCCATCAGCGGGTAGATCTTGTAGATATATGTAATTATCTCGTCTTATATACACAACGGGGGATATAGACGTTTTCCCCTCGTAGTACTAGAAGCATTATGAGGCTAAAATAGCTTCCTGTCCTCTAAGCCGTTTCTAAACAGGGAATTGGATGGAAGTTGTCTGTCTTTGTGTGGATCCGAAGGCCGGCAGCTCAGTTATTGGTACGAATTCGCAATTGCACGTCAAATTTTAGGGCGCGAAAGAATGCGACAGCTGCAGAGTGGTAGAGCTCCAGCTACCTACTACCTAATAATAGTAGTACCTACTACCTAGTAGCCTTTAGGTAGTAGGTATTGTACACTAGGTACCCCGCAGTGAATAAATGTCGTGATTGTTCTGTCGGTTAAGCCAAGATGTTTCCTCGAAAACAATTGGAACAGTAAAGAATACTGCAAGAATAACTGCAAGAATACTGCTGTGATACTTCACCTAGCCCAATAATCAGTCATGACTGCCCCAATCCCATCCAAAGTCCTTATCATCGGGGCAACGGGTACTATTGGCAAGTACATCACCAATGCTATAGTTTCGGCCGAGCCCTGTATCGGCCAGCAGATCTCTATCTTTACGTCGCAAGCCACGGCAACCAGCCCGGCTAAGCAGGCTTTACTATCCTCATGGAAGTCCAAGGGGGTTTCGGTCATCACGGGTGACCTGAACAATTCCAAGGATGTCAGAAAGGCCTACAGCGGCGTAGATACTGTTATTTCGTGTTTAGGGAGAAATGCGCTAGCTAGTCAGATCGAGCTGCTTAAGCTTGCGGAAGAAAGCAAGGACGTGCAGTGGTTTTTCCCTAGCGAGTACGGCACGGATATCGAATACGATGCCTCAAGCAAGGATGAGAAGCCACACCAGAACAAGCTCAGAGTACGGGAGTTCATACGCGGCCAAGTGAAGAGGGTCAAATGCACCTACGTCGTGACTGGACCATATCTCGACATGTTCTTGCCGTTAGCATCCATAGCCGAAGATGCCGGAGGTTACGATGTGAAGTCGAAGAGGGCAGTAATTGTCGGAACTGGTGATGAAAAGGTCGGATTCACTACCATGCCGGAGTAAGTCTTCCGAGGTTGCTCTATATTACTACTCACATGCCGTGTAATCCAATTGACATCGCACAGCGTTGGTAAGCTAGTAGCTGCAGCTTTACAGCATCCCGAGGCATCCATGGGGAAGATCCTCAAAGTTCAATCGTTCGTCACAACTCCAAACGCCATATTGGAAGAGTACGAGAAGCAGACAGGGACGAAGTGGACAGTTGAACACACGACGAACGAGAAGCTGCGCGAAGTTGAAAAGGCGAAGTGGGATGCCAACCATCCAATAGCGACACTATACACGTTGAGACGCATCTGGGCCGAAGGTGGTACTTTGTATGAAAAGACGGACAACGAGGCATTAGGCCTCACGCCGGGAGACATGGAACCTCTAAGTGCCGTCGTTAAGAGGGCCGTCAACGGAGAA
Source organism: Rostrohypoxylon terebratum (assembly GCA_022497145.1). Lineage (NCBI taxonomy): Eukaryota > Fungi > Ascomycota > Sordariomycetes > Xylariales > Hypoxylaceae > Rostrohypoxylon > Rostrohypoxylon terebratum. The sequence goes on along the minus strand of MU385940.1, from coordinate 43,309 downwards.
GGATACTAGTGTCCATAGATAAATAATAGTATGGACCAGGGAGGATACCGCATTCGAGTTCTTGAAGCCATATTAATGATGAAATGGGATGAAATAGTATTCCAGATTATCATGATTCTATGGGAACATAAATATCTCGCTTATATCACTATACTAGAACAAATTCATGTATTTATACGACGTAATGCTAGTAACCCGTTGAACTAAGATACCCCGCTAAAAAAAGGAATTGGGTCTATCGATAACAAACCGTTATGTGCCCATGCAGCCATGTTCGAGGTCTCTGAAAAAAAAAATTTACGATCGGGGAAGGTTCGATTTGATGCTGACGGTTTACAATTCGATTGTCCTAATTTTTTTTTTTTTACTCAGCTTCCGAGCCCATTGATCACGTACATAATAATCCGCCACTCATTCAAGCTTTTTAATAGCACACGAAATGGCTGATGGACAGGCGTCGGCATCGGCATCGGTGCTAGTTTCTGAAAAGAAACATAAATCTCATAAGAAGCACAAGCGACATCTCGAAGCCGATGGAACTGAGGGCAGCGAGCGAAAACATAAGAAATCTAAGAGCAACAGTCACGTACCAACCATAAATAGTGAAGTCCCAGCTCCGATAGAACCCAATGTGCCAGAAGTAGCCGAGACGAACGGCGCCGACGAAAAGGCAGAGAAGAAAAAGCGACGAAAACACAAGAGTCATGCGATAGATGAGGCAGATGAGGATCAGTTAGCACCAACATCAGCGCAGGATGGCGCAATAGATACAAGTACAGCTAAAAAGGAGAAGAAAAAGTCAAAGTCAAAAGATCACAAGAGGAAACATGACAAGGCCGAAGTCACAGAGACAATCATACCGTACAGTCAAGAAGATGCCCCCGACCCCGACCCCGATTCCATGGACATCGACTCGGTGCCGGCTGAGAATGACATTTTCGGTCCCGACAAGTTCGGTCAGAAACCAGCCCACGAGGAATACCCCTTCTTCACCCAGACCGTTTCACAATATCTCGCCTTATTCCCTTCTGGTCTGATCGAACCTGTCGAAGGCTTCGCGGACCAACACCTAAGACCTCTTCTCAAACGATACGTGCCCAGCTTTCGCGGTGTCTTATTGGCATATCGGAACCCTCGTGTTGGGGAAGCGCCTGGTAAAGGTTCATTGAAAGAAGAAAGCGCGGCGGACGATGTGGTGCTACTCGAGTCCATCAACGAATACGCCGTCAGTTTTGGGTGGTTAACGGTCGATGTGGAAATCTTCCGCCCCACGCGGGGCGCATGGATGGAAGGGATAGTGAATCTACAGGGTGAGGGCCACATTGGCGTCGTCTGCTGGGATTTATTCAATGCCTCTATCGAAGCCGGGCGACTACCCCATGGTTGGCGCTGGGTCGACCTCCTATCTAAAGGCAAAGATAAAACCAAAGGCAAGGGCAAGGGCAAGGAAAGCGACAGAGAAAAGACAGCCGAGGAAGCCAAGCTGCCCACCCCCGATCCCATTGACGACCCCAATAATGAGCTCGAGAACGATACAACCCAAATGCATACTACGGGTTATTGGGTAGACGAGAATGGCACAAGGATACGCGGAGGAGCCAAGATTTACTTCCGGATCAAACACTACGAAGTTGGTGTCAGCGGTGACTACGGTTACTTGAGTATCGAAGGTACTATGCTGGACGAGGAAGAAGAGAGGTCCAAGTACACCCAAGAATTGGAAATATTAAGGCGGCGAAAGCAGAGGCACGGAGGTCTTCTACGGAGAGAGCAGAAACGTTTGCCCGAGTTCAGTATGACCAAGTTTGGTGTCAACGAAGCCGAAGACAACGAGACCCAGCGTGCTCCCGTGCAATGGGTCGCGAGTCGTCCTGGGAGCGACACGGAGTAGGGAAATCGAGGTCGTCGTTACATGTATATCCATCGATGGGAGTAGGCGAATGTCGGCGTCATTGGATCGTTTTAATGTTATCAAAATTACCTACTGCGTATAGTGAACAGGTAGACAAAATCAACGGGTTATCTGACATCTTTTTACTCATCCCAATCCAATCTTAATTTCTATGTGTATTATTTATACACGATTTCTAGCGTACCCGGCAGCCCGGTTACTTCCACCTTATTCAATCTCGTGAGGAGAGTTCAACTGTGAAGACATTCGACCTGCCTACTTTTCTCGCCCAAGGCACTTAAATCCATCTATCGTGTCTTACCCCTGAGTCTACTACTCTTTGGTTAACAGACGAGGAACTAGTACAATGATTTCCTGTGCCCCTCGCTGACTGGATTGCCAGCAGATCGTATCCATAACCATAACCATAGTAGATATGGTCTTACATACTATACCGGATACTTATGAAGAATAGAACTAATGTGAGCATATTCATCCATCTATTGCATCTGATATGTTATCCGGTATGAGGGACTCGTTGAAAAGAAGGGAGGTTGCGACTGGACCGGGATAGTCCGTTCATGCCCCGGTAGCTGTGGTTAGCAGCTAGCTGTTGGTGACGTGGGTTGTATGTACCCATGTACTTCCGTCAGCTGGAACATTGAAACCTTCAAGGTTGGAGCGGGAGCTATTTTAGTGTTTTGGACCTTGAGACATCCAATTCAATCAGTTCAACCAATTCGGCCTTGAAACCTTTAAACCTTCTAAACCTCCAACATTCCAATGTCATCGTGAACCTAACCTCAAGTTTAGGTCTTTACTTCTTATTTCTATCTATATTGCATATTTCTCCCTCATGCGACTTTTCGATTAGCGATCAACTTCTGCTGAATATCAAAATGTCGTCGTCCGGGTTGCGGCAGTGCATCCGTGATGTGTCGCCGTACCTTATTCTCCTGGTTGCTATCAGCACCCTCGGTCCACTCCAATTTGGCTTCCATCTCGTAAGTCTAGTTCCAGATGTATCATCCTCGCCATGGACACAATCATCTAATTTTCTCATCTCTACTAGGCCGAGCTGAACGCACCTCAAGATGCTATCTCCTGCCGTGTTAAGCAGCAGTCCGTCTCACGATTCTCCTCCGTCCTATCTCTGATGACCAAGTCCTCAAGCTCCAACAAAGTGACCACTACCTCTGCCCTTCCCGAGTGCATACCCATGGACGACGCCCAATTCGCTGTCGTGTCGAGCATGTTTACCCTAGGTGGATTGATCGGTGCTCTCGGCAGCGGTCCCATAGCTTCTGCGAAGGGTCGCCTGTTGGCCATGCGGCTGACTAGCTTGTTCTACATTATCGGGTCCGTCGTCGAGGCCCTAGGTGCATCCATTGCTATGATGGCCGTGGGTCGCGTGTTTTCTGGGGTAGGCGCTGGTGCTTCCACTGTCATTGTGCCCCTCTATATCAGCGAAGTGGCGCCACCACGTGAACGAGGTACCTTCGGTGCCATGACCCAAGTCAGCATCAACGTCGGTATCCTCATCACACAGACCATGGGGTACTTCCTGAGCTACGGGTCCGCGTGGCGGTGGATCCTAGTAGCTGGCGTTGTCATTGGCTTAATCCAGGGCTTTGGGCTCTTGCTGCTGCCGGAGAGCCCAGCGTGGCTGGCGGCGAACCAGAGCATCGCCCAGGCGAAGCGGATATTGCAGAGGATACGTGGGAAGCGGTACGATATTGGAGAGGAGACCTCTACGTGGGGCGATTCAGCGGTGTCGCCAGAGGAGGAGGGTTTGCTCGACGACCCAGCCATCGGTGGCAGGAGAGATTCGACCGCCAGCAAGGCAAGCGGGAAGAATAATGGAAACCTTGGCTTCTTCGAGGTTGTCAGGGACCCGTTATACCGACCCGCTCTTGTGGCAGCTGTCGGTGTCATGTGCGCCCAGCAATTGTGCGGCATCAATTCCATTATCATGTACTCCGTCTCACTCTTGAGAGACCTTCTGCCAATCAGCTCCGCGCTGTTGACTATTATGATATCCATTATCAATCTCGTCACCACCCTCGCGTGTTCGCCGCTCCCGGACAAGTTCGGGAGGAAGACCTGCCTCCTCATTTCCATATTCGGCCAAGGTGCAAGCGCTCTCGCGTTGGCATTGTCTATTCTCTTTGAGACCAAGATACTCTCGGCGTTCATGGTTCTTTTCTTCGTGGCTTTCTTCGCCGTCGGCTTGGGACCGGTTCCCTTCATCCTCGCGTCCGAGCTTGTCGGGCAGGAGGCGGTCGGGGCCACTCAGTCCGCCTGCTTAGGTGCTAATTATATCGCTACCTTCTTGGTGGCGCAGTTCTTCCCCATCATCAACGTTGCTCTAAATAAACAGTTTGGTGGTGCCGGCTGGGTCTATTTCATATTCACTGCTCTAGCGGGTCTATGCGGGTTATTTGTCATGTGGCGTGTCCCCGAGACCAAGGGTAAGAAAGATGCGGATGAGGTTTGGGGCCGGACAAGACGTCTCGACTGATGAGATACGGCATTTGGAGATGATTTATGTTATTACATATACAGCATAATGGTACTATGTTATTATGAATTTGACATCTTTAGTTAGTTTATGGATCATGACGACTTCCCCGGGATTAGCCTCTCATATTTGATCATCTGTTCAACCTGCATTATGCCCGCCCTAACACCATCTATGACATGCAGTTCGGAATAGGCAAATCCTTCTCCTAGTTCCTCACTTGCGGCACTTCGAATGATATCTTCTAAGCCGGTCATTCCTGCACATCCCATCAAGATAACCTTGACGTCTCCCTTCGCGAGTAGCCTCGTGGTAGCTTCCTTGAGCTTCTGCCTAACAACAGCGGGATCCACTCTGTCATGGAAATCGGACGCGTTGAGGCCCGTAGATTCAACCCCTTTGAATCGCGAATCCGGATCTTCCTGCACCTTCGCCTTGAGAACATGGTCCACGCCGTCGGACAAATGCTTCTCCCACCACTTCCCCGTCGTGACGATTCCCCAGGCGTCTCTGTTCCGGAGTAGAGACAAGGCGGCTAGGACGCTAGCTTCGAAGATGCCGATTATGGGTTTGCAGTACGCGGGGGAGAGCTGCATTTGTGCTGTGAGAGGGTGCACGCTGTAGCATGCGACGACGACACCGTCGTAGGGGAAGTCATAGGGAGGGATGTGGCGGTAGAGGGATTGTAGGTGTATGAGCACGACGATGGTGCTGGAGGATAAGTCCCGGTCATCGTTTATGCTGGCTGGGGATGACTCGGGGGCTGTGTAGGTGTCTACCTCGGTGGACTGCACATGGTTGTTAGATGAAGAGTGGGTTTTATAGGGAGGCGAGTATCATATCCCAACTCATAAGCTGTATTATTGTCCTTTTGAGACATTCAGAGTTGTTCATCTGAGACTCGCTACTTCACACTGGGGGCACGACATGAGATTGTATAGGGGGCACGGGATATGAAAATTAGGGAGCGCTACATACGTATGGTAAGTCCATGGAATCGATTACATTCTTCATGCCCTCCGTCATGGCTTTCGAGGAGTTGGGGTTCAAGACCAAAATCCTAGTCGTCTTTCCTCGGACGATTTCTGTTGCCATGATTGTCGCTGATGCTTTCTACGGATATAGAGGTGTATACCTAATATATATTCATAGATTAGATCAGTCTCAGATTGGGGCTGAGATAGGTTCACGGTGTGGTCTTCTGACAGTCTCTGAATCGATTCGTCATCCAATATTGTTCATTCTTCTTCTACTCTAAAACGTTTTCTAACTAAAGTTCAAGTTGGAGCATCTCCGTAGTCATATATCAACTAAACTTCACGGTTCACAAACTTAGTCCACGTTGGTGGGGTAGCAGGTGTCAACGAGGGGTGTCACCTGACAGCACATTGACTTGCACAAATCTATGGCAGTACGAAGTACGTACTAATAATGAAGCTTTCCTCGCGTCCCCAGACAGAAAGTGGGGTAATGGTGGTCAAGCCACAATGACAACGTCAGGCTGTCTCAGCCTCAGTTGGAATTGCTAACAGCTGTACAGCATAACTTGTCCAAACATTGAATTAATTCCAAGTACCTAAGTCACCTGAAGTCACCTACTAAAAGTCAACTGAACTGACGAACGCCTCACCTCCAAATCCAACCCCGCCATCCAAGCTACGAGCTGCCTGGCCAACTGCAGCCTACACGAATCAACGTCAATATACTCCAACATTCATCCGTAGACGTGTACGGCTTGCTTCTTGTTACCAAGGAACTCATTAAATCATGGCTGCTCCTCCTCCTATCGGTCAGTTGCATCTAACACATCTTACACTGACCCCTATCATAACCTCGAAAACAGCTAAGAAAGATGTATACCTAACAATGTTATACTAGTCCTCGATGGAGGTACCGGTTTCCTAAAGGTCGGATACGCCGCACAGAACTTTCCCGAATTTCAATATCCATCCATTGTCGGCCGACCGATCCTACGAACGGAAGAGAAGAATAGTGACAATGACATCGTGCTCAAGGATATCATGTGCGGTGACGAGGCGGCGGCGGCGCGGACCATGCTTCAGATCTCCTATCCTATGGAGAACGGTATTGTGAAGAAGTGGGATGACATGCAGCACCTGTGGGACTATACGTTCTACGAAAAGATGAAGATTGACCCGAGGGGACGCAAGATCTTGCTCACCGAACCGCCCATGAACCCCCTTAAGAACCGAGAACAAATGTGCGAGGTCATGTTCGAACGGTATGGTTTTGGCGGTGTCTACGTGGCCATTCAAGCTGTGCTAGCTTTATACGCGCAAGGTATATACCGAATTTCTCGAGTTTCGTGGATTGCCATGTTAACATCAAGTCAGGTCTGAGCTCTGGTGTTGTCGTCGATTCTGGTGACGGAGTTACCCATATTGTCCCCGTATACGAGTCCGTCGTTCTCAACCACCTTACCCGAAGACTTGACGTTGCCGGTCGAGACGTGACGCGTAACCTGATCGCCCTCCTTCTGCGAAGAGGGTACGCACTGAACCGAACAGCCGACTTCGAGACCGTACGACAAATCAAGGAGAAGCTTTGCTATGTATCATACGACCTAGAACTGGACAAGCGCCTTAGTGAGGACACAACAGTGCTGGTGGAAAGTTACACCCTGCCCGACGGTCGAGTGATCCGAGTAGGTAGCGAAAGATTCGAGGCTCCCGAGTGTCTCTTCCAGCCTCACTTGGTAGATTGCGAACAGCCAGGTATCGCCGAGTTCCTCTTCAACACCATCCAAGCTGCCGACGTCGACGTGCGCTCTTCTCTCTTCAAAGCCATTGTTCTCTCCGGTGGAAGCAGCATGTACCCCGGCTTGCCGTCGCGACTGGAGAAGGAGCTCAAGCAATTATGGCTCACGCGCGTCCTTGGCGGCAATCCCGAACGTCTAAACAAATTCAAGGTTAGGATAGAGGATCCCCCCCGTCGTCGACACATGGTCTTCCTGGGTGGTGCGGTATTGGCCAATATTATGGCAGACAAGGAAAGCATGTGGATCACACAACAAGAGTGGGCAGAACAAGGGACGAGGATCCTGGAAAAGCTAGGCCCTCGATAGAAAACTAAACGGTTCATGATTCGAGCATGCGAGAAGGGAATTTAGAGTCGAACGATCATGGAGTTTTACGAAGTTGTAGCAAAAATGATTTTTAAATGGTTTAGCCCAAGTTGCTGCTGTCGTTCTATTTCACTTCCAGCAGGGCTTATCCGTTCAAGTAGGAAATGTTTGTGTCATCGGATGTCCATCTTCGCAGGCTACCTACCTAGTGCAGTGCATTTGTTCTAATCGTCGTGTTCGGGTATGTGTAACTACCTAGGTAACTACCCAACTCGATCCGACCCGTTGTCTCATACCTACGTCGCCTAATATTCACGTACATATAACATATGTCACCGGTATCGCGAAGTTCTCCCACTAGATAATTATCTGTCCCTAGGTAGTATCGTATAGTATGCAAGTAGCACATCTATTGTAAGGTATCGACCTATGGGTAGGGGTGACTGCGCCACAAATCATCAGCCACATTGCTCGACTTAGACTTGAGCTAGACCTCAACTCTTCCAACTTTCAATCGTTGAGCGCGCGATGATTGATGAGGTGAGGAAACCGCGAGTCAATAAATATAGCCTTTTCACTTTGCCTTCCATCACATCATTTTAGGTTTATATAGTCAATACCGCTCTACTATTTATCCGATAACCTATCAAACTTTTAAGCTCTTCATTTCCATTTCTTGATTGACTTTTCTTTTTCTTTTTCTTGTTCTTGTTCTTATTTCTTTCCCGTGTCGCTGCAGGGAGGATTGAAAATAACAAACGACAAATGACAACGTCGAGACTGGACACTAACATAAACGTCCGACGGGAACAGACCCATCACACACCACCAGCCGTCATCTCCGTCGATGAATATCCAGTAAGATTCATATCGACTACCCGAGACGTCCCGCCCCCCCTTTTTTCCTAAATTTTAGAAAGGTCTCATTAGCCAATACGGGTACTTCAAAATCTCACCATCCAACGATCTAATACCGATACATCATTCTCCGGCGCACAGCACATCAAAAAAGAACGCACAGGCGCATGGGGAGATCCCTTCGGCTGAGAAGAGGAGTCGAAGCGAGAAGATCGAGAACGTGAGAGAGAGTAAGAAGACGTAAGAGGACGTAAGAGGGTGTAAGAACTTAAGAAGAGTGAGATATAGTGAGAGAGACTTGTCTCATCTCACCCGACCCTGCCGTTCGGCAGTGAATCCGCAACCCGCCGCGGGCGCGCGCCTCATATTTTTTTTTTTTCGTTCAATTCGGGTCTTTTGGAATCTGGTACCGCGTCTGGATCTGGGATTGATCTGAGCTGACCAAGGTTGCCCCAACACGAGCACGAGCACGAGCACAGCAGCAACTAATAAAACGATGAGTCTCAGCAGTAATCCTGCTTCGGCCGCGTCGGGACCAGCTTCGAATACCGCAAGGAACCAAACCCTGAAGAGGAGTGTACAAGCTGCTTTTGAAGGTATGCAAGAAAATCGTCGTCTTTTTATTAGTCGGTGTGGTATATATTTGGTTTTGATTTTACCTGATTTTTTTTTTATATATCCGTAAATCTTTATCTATACTGTATTCTTTTAAGACCAGATGATATGTTTGCTGGTTATATATATGTATTCTTGCCTCCGTGCTTCTTGCTCCTTGCTTTGCTCGCATTTACTCAACATTTTCTCCTTCCTCTTTTCGGTCATTACAGTATCTATCTCACACTTAGAATCGCCACCTGATTGGTGGCCTTCGGACTTATTCAACTTTGGCGACATGCTGCGCCGCTGAAAGCTTACCACTCTGTTACCGTCATGTTCCATATTCATATATCTTCACTACGACTTTGAATCTCATCCCAATCTCTTTTCCCCTCTTTCACCTCAGGAAAATAAAAAAGCATCCTGCATCGTATGATGGTGTTTGGAGACGGCCTGGACAACTCTTTACGGTATCGCCGAGTACGGCTACCGGAAGAGAGCAAGACATCTTACGGTCCTCCAAACGGTGGCTTTTCCCTGCTCAAGTCTTATGAGCCTAGACCAGTACATCATACATTGCATACGCCCACATTCCAGCCACACCTTTCTCCGTTCCGTAATCAACGTACGGACTAAACATTTCTTTTACTTTCCTATAATTGTCATATCAGTCATAGCGGGTGGGTAGCTAATCTCGACATAGATCCTAACGATAGAGGTGGAAGTGTAGGCTACCAATCTAAGGTCAGGGTCGTTGACAAATACAAAGTCATCGGTTTTATTAGCAGCGGGACGTATGGCCGAGTATACAAGGCTCTGGGCCGACATGGCCAGCCGGGAGAATTTGCCATCAAGAAGTTCAAGCCCGATAAGGAAGGCGAACAAATACAATACTCCGGGATATCCCAGTCAGCGGTGCGGGAGATGGCACTGTGCTCGGAATTAAAACACGACAACGTCATCCGCCTCATCGAGATCATCTTAGAAGACAAGTGCATATTCATGGTGTTCGAATATGCCGAACATGACCTCTTGCAGATCATTCATCACCACACTCAACAACCGCGCCACACCATCCCACCTTCCACCGTCAAGAGCATCATGTTCCAGCTGTTAAATGGGTGCCAATATCTGCACAGCAACTGGGTCTTACACCGCGACCTGAAACCCGCCAACATCATGGTCACCTCGAGCGGGCAGGTCAAGATCGGCGATTTAGGTCTGGCGCGTCTCTTTTATAAGCCCTTGCACTCACTATGGAGCGGCGACAAGGTGGTCGTCACAATATGGTATCGAGCGCCGGAGCTGCTTTTAGGGAGCCGACATTATACGCCAGCAATTGATATGTGGGCCGTGGGTTGCATATTTGCCGAACTGCTATCACTACGGCCTATTTTCAAAGGGGAGGAGGCTAAGATGGATAAGAAAACGGTTCCTTTCCAGCGTAACCAGATGCAAAAGATCGTTGATATCATGGGGTTGCCTACCAAAGAGCGCTGGCCCCACCTACCTAGCATGCCCGAGTATAACAACCTCAGTGTATTACAGCCTCCTATGCTACACCCGGGCCACCATCACAACCATCACCACCACCATACCAAATCAGCCGCCTCGACGAGTCACCTGGAGAAATGGTACTACAGCACCATTGGCGCGCACTCGTCAACCTCGTCCCCTAATTCGAACGCTACCCTAGCAGCCCTCGGCGCCGAAGGCTACAAGCTGCTCGCGGGGCTCCTCGAATACGACCCCGAACGCCGCCTCACGGCTGCCCAAGCTCTACAGCATCCATTCTTCCAGGCCAGCGGATCGGGCGGCATAGGCGTGAGCGCGGGCTGCTTCGAGGGCCTCAAGGTGGCCTATCCCCAACGCCGCGTCAGCCAAGACGACAATGATATACGGACAGCGAGCCTTCCCGGCACTAAGAGGTCCGGGCTGCCAGACGATAGCGTCGTCAGGCCCGTCAAGAGGGTCAAGGAGGGCTAGGAGTCCTGGCTTAATTTTGAAGGTGGCGACGCTCAGGATTCAGTTCAGTTAGAGTGTATGACGATATGCATGGTTGTGAAGTTGATGGTATTGGGTTGGCTTGGGTCTGGACGGAGTCAAGATCTGGCTTGGGTTGTTAGCATCATTATTGTATGGAGTCAAGGCCACTATCGGTTAGGAACTGATAGGGAGTAAGGGAATGGTACTTTATTAGGTTTAGCATGGCACGGTCTGACATGACTTTCGAATAGCATTTAATTGGCATTGATGTTATGATACATATATTATTCCTAAGTCGAGACATTTCAAGCTTGGTCATCTACGATGTCTAGTGTAGCTATTACTACCTACTATACTTTATTCACCCAGTCAAACTATTTTCTAACTTTCTTTTCCATATACCTATAAAATCAACTTGAGATGCCTAGATCGACATGTTACCACCCAAAAAATCGATTTATTTGTCCTGGTTACCTATCTACTCCTCACTACATAGCAAAAATTAAACAAGACACCATGACCACACTTCACTCCGCAGAATCGACGAGGCCGTCGGTATTACAATATTACAGTATTAATATGTATGTGCATGTGTACAAAGTATGGCAAGTGTTTAAGTAGGTGCTGAGCAGATATATAAAAAAAAAACACCCGCTCCCGCCGACCGTCCAGATGTGCCGCTCCCGTTCGTGTCGTAAAAAAAACAAAGCAAGTTGGTATGATGTGATGACATATGTATGAGGTAGATTTCGTGGCCAAAAAGACAATAAATCAAAAATCCGGGGTATGCATATGGGTATGAAGGTATAGGTAGATATGGAAGGGGAGAGAGGTTGGATTAGGGGATCCTGAGTATATCCGCACTTCTCTTCAACAACTAAACATTGCCCATTCGAGTCCGTACATAGGACGACGTATTGACTATGGCAATCTATTGCAGCCCGCGAATCTTTTTCACACCTAACATCTCTCCTTTTTAACCACCTTCGCACGGGCAAATTGATGAGCCTAAAGACGGGACGACATATAGGAGTATGGTGGAAACCCCGGTACTCTATCGCATGGCTACCCCCCTGGGCCACATACCCTGATCGTAAAAATCAACTCGCACATTCGAACCCCGACGCAGCAAGTCCCTTTTTTACTTTTATCGTATTGTGCCGAAAGGATGTCAAATGCGAACCAAATTTCCTTCGTATTACTAGAGCGACACAGGCTATGCGGGTCGACGGATGATTGCGGCTCAACACATCAAAGTCCACGCGCGCGCCTCGCTGGCTCATCCGCGACGCAGTTATTCTAAATCAAACAACAAGGGTATCAAGGGAACAACAGAGAAATAAGAAGCCCTACTTCTTGGGCGGCGTAGGGGGAACCTTGACGTTGTTTGATAACCACGCCAGACCCTCGAGCAGACCTTCTCCCGACATAGCGCAGCTGGGTGCTACGTTCCAGATTTTATCCTTCAGCGAAGAGAGTTGTAAAGCATCGGTTACTTCCTGAGGAGTCATAGCTGCGAAGGGTGTCAGTATGGTGTCTCGTTCCTCCTCGTACGGTATAGATATAAAAGGCAAGTCAACACATACCATCCTTGATATCTTGTTTGTTGGCGAATACCAGTAGCAAGCTGTCTTTCATTTCCCTGTCGTTGATAATTCGGTGTAGTTCTTGCTTGGCTTCGGCCATCCGTCCGCGGTCGGAGGAATCGACGACGAAGATGAGACCTTGGGTTCCTATGCGCATGTTGATATCAGTATTTATATTACCCCTGGATATTCGATAGCTGAGATGTGTGTGTGTGTGTGTGTGCCGTAGTGCCGTGTCGATGCGCCTACTCGGCTACTCATCTGGCTATATGCCAAATTTTTATGGAAGCTTTCCGCCCATCGAACTGGAACTGACGCTAGAACTGACGCGACGGTTAGTGAAAAAAGTACAACAGGCTACTCACCGCTAAAATAATGTCTCCATAAAGGTCGGATCTTGTCTTGACCACCAACATCCCAAACGTTGAACTTGACATTCTTATATGTGACCGTCTCGACGTTGAAACCGACTGTAGGGATAGTGGTGACGTCCTGGCCGAGCTTGAGCTTGTACAGAATCGTGGTCTTGCCGGCGGCGTCGAGACCCAACATCAACAATCGCATCTCCTTAGATCCGAAGATCTTGCCCATCATCTTGGAAAGTTGGCCTCCCATTTTGGTCGTAGTTGTTGAAGTTTGAGTCAGGGGAAAATATTCTGGTAGGAGGATCGAAATAGGTGAGGTATCTGGGAAGAAGTCGATTCGAATTGATATTATATCGGCCGGGGTGATTGTCGTTAAGAGTTAGGAGGGAGGGAGGATGGTAAGCGAAACGGTGATTTGCAAAAAGTCCAACACGTAAAACTATTGGCTACCGTTGTAATTTTGCAAACCTAGCAACCAAATAAGAAAGTTGCCGCGTGTTTTGGCGTTGTGATATTTTGTCGATGTCGAAGGGGAAAAAAATCGTGAAGCGAATTGACAGCAGCGACGGAAAAGATGTCGTAGTGCTCCGTTAGCGAGGAAGAATAAAAATAGAAAAACTACAATTTCCGAGACTGACACATGCACGACGAATGAGTGGAAGAAGAATAGGGAGATTAAGCAGATTAAGAAAAAAAAAAAAAGAGAGAGATAGTGAGTGAGAGCGCCAGAGATGTGACAGGTGAGTACTGGGTAAAGAACAAGGGGATGAAAAATAGTTTGTCGTGTCGATTTCCAAATTAGAAGTTTAATGAAACCTTGGAACATTAGAAACTACGCCAGGACCCTCATCAAATGTTTCAATCTCCGCCGCTTCCCAGATATTCTGGATCACACCCATAATGTACATAATGTACTACTAGTGCTATGATCATTGATGTATCCAGCAGAATACCTACTATGTAGTACAGCGCCTTGCAGCACCTAAAGCACCTAAAGAGCCACTACATTGTAAGGGCAACTTCAAAGAGTCATAGGGGGTTCGTAGGGGTTCGTAGGGGTTCGTAGGGGCTCACCAGTGCTACAATATTACGCTAGAAACGCGATGCGTACCCGATGAGGTTAGACTAGTTGGAATATTAGCCCTGGAGGTTAGAACTGTTAAATAGCGTTAGCTTCCCCTGGCAGGTATAGGCGCAGGTTAGCCTGCTAAGGTTCAAGGTATTGTACAATACAGTAGCACGGTAGCACCTGCAAAAAGGGCCAAGGCTGATGAGCGGGTAGGTATTACGGAGAATTAAACGCTCGGACCATCTTGATCAATCTCTTGTCAAGCAAATCAACCACTCATCTTAAAAAGGGGGGCAGCACATAATAGGTATGTACCTACTGTACGTACTACCTACATACCCTAGACTCTACTACCTAGGCGCATGCTAGATTTCCGGGTCTATTTGCGTACCTATTTCTAAAATGGGAACTAGCTCTTCAGGTAAACAATCGACTTGGTTTGTAGATTAGATTTAATATGTATGTCATAGATTCAGAAGATGGAGATGGGAGATCCAACGGTTACTATCGTCCGTGAATAGCCTACTTCGTGGAGAGAAATCACGTACAACGCCTCCAGGATTGTCTACGACTCTATCGCCCACACATTAGGCAGGTACAAGATATCTCGGCGCAATGTAAGGGGAAATAATTGTGATTTTTCCAGGACCAGCAGGCGCGAATCATTCGTAACCATCCATATTGCCTCCCCATCCCCATTAAATACACTAAGGATCGATTTTATCTCGTTGTGGCTTGAATATATTAAATAGGCCTCTTCAAACGGACATTCCCAGGCGTAACACCAGATTCGACCAACATTCTCATAAGCAACAATAATTATAGGGATGCACCGTTGCTGTGGTCTTCAACCTCGCAGAACGCCTTGAAGGTCGTGAAAGAGTCATCTGAGCCGCCTTCGGATTCGAGAACCAACTCTGCGGTGGCACCGACGAAGAACACATATCCTTCCTTGATCTCCTCGGTCTTAGGTCCGACAGTGATCTTACCTTTGCCTCCAGTACAGATGACGATGCTTGGCCCGTCAATAGGGTCAAAAGTGGCCTTCGATCCATTGCCGTTTAGCACCGTTCTAATGACGCTGAATTCATCAATCGGCGGGTCGTATAGGTTTGCCTCTGAGCCAGAGCTATACGCAGTACGATTGAGCACTACATACGGGTACTCAGCTGGCGCCATCTTCTGTTCCTCGATAGGGGCATAGTTGTACGTGAGTAGATCCACCAAAGTCTGAACATCCTTAAACTTCGGTGTAAATCCTGCTCGAACAACATTGTCACTTGCTGCCATGCATTCGATGATGTCTCCCGATACATATGCGTGGATATCGTCTGCCTTGAGGAATAGCGCTTCACCAGGAGAGAGCTTGACAAAGTTAAGGAAGAATAGAACGAAAAGCCCAATATCATCAGGGAATTGCTTGTTCAATCGAGTCACCAATTCTGATAGAACTGCGCCGCTCGTCGACTCAACTCCGCCATTCGCGAATTCGGCTCCCTTACTCTCAGCTTCCGATACTAGCGCCTTAGAAGCTGAGGTCACCTCCTCCTGAGAAGAGTTCATGAGGGCAGCGAAAGCAGACTGTAGTGCTCTCTTGTTTTGCGTCGTGGACTCGGATGAATCGTCACTCTCCTGACCTCGAACTGTCGCGATGAAAGCTTTCGCATCGTCTTCGCCCACCAATTGTCGCAGAGCGGCCACCGAAGATAGAAAATGTGCAATCTCGGCGAGCGGACGGAATCCACATAAACCTTCAAAGTCGGTTATGGCAATAGCCATCTCAGGTTTATGGTTATCGTCCGGGTAGTTTTTAGGGTCTCTAGCATGCAATTGCTCGGCAAGCTTCTTGTTGGGATGGGCTTGAATGGAGAGGGCTTTGTTTATGGAGAGAACCTTGAAGAGGAATGGTAATTTAGTGCCATATTTCGCTCTCACCGATGGTGCTAGCAGCATCTGATTCTCCTCGACCAGTTCAAGGAGGGTTCGGCCAGACTGAAGGTCTTTGGAGGGATTTGAAGGGTGCGTGCCCATCCATAACTGTCAACATAAAGTCCCTCAATATTAGCTATGGGGCTATGGGGCTATAGGGTTGCTTTAGATCTAAGCAGTAGGCAGTAACAGACGCACCTCGGCGTATGGCTTGTCTGACTGGATGCTCAAAGTGTCTGAGGGTGTTGCCGCAGCGAATTTCGCAGCAGCAGAATCAGAACCGATCTTGCCCCAGTCATAGGAGTTCACACCGCATTGAAGTCGTATTAGAGGGACCGGCAACACCATTTTTGATGACGAGTCGAGAGCTTAGTTAGGAGAAACTGATTTATCGTAATCGAATTGAGAAGTGTGGTGAGACCCGGTCGGTATACAACTGCCTCTACAAATATAATTTAGCAAAGTCTTCATATAAAACTCTTTCCACTCTTACATACATTTTCCCCTATTCGTGTTCGAGAGGTGTTGTAACATTGAAAGAATTGAAATAAGGAAATAAGCCAATCTTACCTAATGTAACGAAATGTTAGATGTTAAAAGCTGAAGATGCGGGGCGTTACTACCCCGCCGACCTGCCGACATTCCATCATAGCCCCACGAAGCCCCACGTGCGCTCAGGCAGTCAGGTACAAGGCACGTACATCTAATAATCTTGAAAAAGTCAAGCCACTTAAGGTTTGCTTATATAATACAAGCTGACACAGGAAGTTTCACAGACCACTCTCTAGCCACAGTTAGACGGACTGAAGTTTAATTGGTGGCCATCATAACAATGCTCATAGGACGACTCAATTCACTTTTGGATTTTCAGATGATTAAGACTAAGTTACCTCCAGCCCGGGCCAGTACGCAGTACATTGTCACCAATTAGTGAAAACCTTAGATACGCCATGAAGCCTTTCATCTTAGGCCCTTCCGATGCTTTTGAATCGTTCTTACTATTATAAAAGGCGGCCTCGTCGTGGTTTCCCACTTCCTTCACTTCCTTCGGGTGCATAATAATAATTAATCATTTATACACATTTACACATTTACACATTTACTACACATTCATATTCATACATTCATCATTGATGCATACTACACCTGGCATACCTACATACATTTGATCCTACTAGGTACTAATTCCTTTGGTTATACCGTTGCCTTGCTCCTTCCTTTTAGAATATCGGCTTCACTTTCTTCACTCTCTTCGTCACTCTTTCTATCTTTCTATCACCAAGCCAGTTTCAATCGTCGTCGCTTCTCATTTGTCTTGATCAGATTATTTAGTAGGTAATTCAATCCGAACCCAAATGTTTCCTGTTATTCGTTTACCTTATAGTAAGAAACTCATCTTTTTTTCTCTCTCTCTCTCTCTTCATAACATACACCACATCGTCAACGCAGATACATATATTCATCCATCCATCCATCCATTCAAACATACCTAGCTACCTAGCTAGTAGGTACCTACCTATCCATATACGTGCACATTCAATAGCTCGGGTACAGTGTTTAGAAAGAAAGAAAGAAAGAAAAAGATAGCGAATTGCCTTTATCGTCTATTTACTTCCTAGTACCGTCTCTTCACTGCCACCAAGATGGGGACTGACAAGAACACTAAGAGAAACTTGAAGAGGCTCACCAACTCGCTTGGTCCAGCCTGGGATCCTCCTATTAGATCTCGCAGGGCTTCAGAAAATACAACACCTGCTAGAGATTTATCTGAGTCCGCTGATCCTACAAATTCCAGAGGAAAAAACACCTCTACGCCTTCCAAGGTCAAACCCAATACCAATCCCAATACCAGAATAGACAACCCAGCCGAGATGTCTTCTAGGGGAAGTCAACGCAGGGGGCCAAACCGCAACAGCGAGATCAGCGAGCATGGCGAGGAGCTAAGCATGTGGAAGGACGTCAAGGATAAGCTCCCCGGTCCCGCTGATACATTTAACGAGAGCAACCAAAACGTCTTGGACATTCGAGATCAGGAGAAGCTCATGGCAGAGAAGAGGGGCAATAGCAGTAAGTTCATTTCATTTTATTCTTTCACTTTATCTACTAGATATGCCTTTGGTTGTGTGGGCATGGGCATGCGCATGCGCATGCGTATCTTAGTTTCTAATCATGTGCTGATTAATCATGTTAGCTCTTACGGCTGAGGATTACAATGAACTGGATAGGCTTTACCGTAAAGGAGTAAAGCTTAATGAAATAGCCAGCCAAAATATCTCAGAAATGATTGAGAAGCTCAAGGTGTTAAGTGCTGTACAGAAGGCCAAGGAGGATCAAGCAGAAAATAACACCTCCCGAGCAGCTGCTCAGAGAGCTAAGGAGTCTGCCGCTGCCGTATCCTCCTTATATGACTTCGACGGAGCCGGTGATTCCCCCGTTCCATCTCCCAACCCCGCTGTACCTCGTCGCATAGGCGGTGGTAGTAAGGGTGACCGAGACTCGGTGCCGCCTAGATTAGACCGCTCTACTCCGGCAGCTAAGGCGGGTAGTGCCGAGCCGCAGTCGGGACCATCGTCCAGCTCCAGCCGATCTAAGCAGACGTTTGCGAAGGATGACGAAGTCGCCTTCAAACCAAAGCCGATGAATAACGAGCAGACGGATTGGATACTAGGCATCGTCCAAGATGTGCGCGGTGATGGAAAGTCGAGACGGTACAAGGTCCTCGACGCCGACGTCGACGAGAATGGTCACCAGAAGGATTTCCGCACCAGCGCCAGCAGCATGATTCTTATTCCCAGAGAAGGCACTATCTTGCCACCCTTGGAAACAGGCAAGACGGTGTTAGCCCTCTACCCAAATACGACCACGTTCTATAAAGCTGAAGTCATGGGTATGGACGGCGATGGGAAAGTGAACTTGAAGTTTGAGGGCGAAGAGAGTAGCAATACGATGCAAGCAGTCACACGTCGCCACGTGGTGGAATATAGAGGTTGAAGGAGATGCATGAGTCTTGATCGATTGGACGGAGCATTTGGCGGGCGAGAGAAGCTGTGGTCTGAACTGGGTGGGTTGGCTATGTGTACGAGACTTAGGAATTCCTGAGCCCTGCTCAGTGATGGCGCACGGAGTACAAGCTCTAATAATCGATTATCGGAATTTTATTCGACAAAAAGTACGATAATTACTACCACGCTACCGAGGCAGCTAGGCTCCATGAGACATGGCCATAACGTGCTGCTTGATTGAAGAGGTGAAATCATTATCTCCAAATTCTGCCAGCGTCTGAACTACGTATTGCCTGACCAATTACTAAAGTCACACTGGGTGCCAAGTAGGTGTTTAGTTCGCTATCTGAAGGGTGAGAATACCTAGTACCATTTGCCTCGCTTCAAGTGGCCAGAAAAATGTCGGAGGAATCAAAGCCCTGGAGATTACCAGTATACATGAATTATTCCAACGTGCAGTGAAAAAAAGTGCCTATAGTTGTGAGGGTGGTTTTTAGGATACAAGATCTGCCTTCAAATGACCTAGGTAAGCATGCATTACTGGCTGGTAGAATCGTTGAAAAAAACGGGTGGTCTGCTGAAATCCATACCCACTCGATACCCAAGGCTCAAGTTCTCATTGTGAAAGCCCCTCGATCAACGGAGGGGAATGCCAAGTCATATCCACTGATCCAACAATTACCCAGATCCAATAAGTCGGTTACAAGAACAGAACCCGAAATCATGGAATTTCGATAGGGCTTCCATCTTGTTTTATCTGCACCATTCCGGATCTCGAGTCTCAGGACAAACGTGAGTCGCTGGATCTGGAATATTCCCTACAGCATCTAGGGAGGTAGGGAGGGGCAAAGGGGGACTTTTTAGCATGACCCTGCATACGCGATGCGCCAATCATGTTCCTTAAAACCGTCAGATGCAGCGAACAACTGCGACAGGGAAAACTCCACCGGGTCTGATTCTCCTTCGTCATGGCCGAATAGGTAGCCTACCATTTCCTGGTTTGGTAACTTGGGTCTAACGCGCGATGATATGGGTTTGCTTGCCTTTCTCAGTATCTACGGTGGGAATATCTTTTTGGTCCCTTTGCCAAGGAAAGGAGTCATTTCTCATCGTGCATCAATTGGTGAAATGACCTGCAACCCGACAAAGAAAAAGAGGGATCTTGTTCGGGGGCTTGGGGAAAGTGACGTGACGACCAATAACTGATAATTGCCGGTTTTGAGCCCCCCTTCCTTTTCGTCAATCTGCATGCATTGGTAGTTTTTTCACGTACATGATATGCTTAGACAGATGAGCATGATATGCCTAGGTCCTAGGATCTTATTAGCTGAAGCTGAGAACCCCGTGGAATGGATTGTGGAAGCTTTTGGAGCATGTCTGAATTGTTCTTATTGCCCGTTGCGCCTTTTTGCCTCTGATCTAAGATTCCCAAGATTCCCTCCTGTTTGCTCTTCTGTGGCAGCCTTGTCGTTTTCACGATATCTCATTTCTCACTTAGGTGTTTAATTGTATACCTTGATGAGCTGGCCTCAATAATATATTACTCTCATTCGGCCGTACAATTTACTATATATCTGAAGCTCGATCTCTACTTCTTGTGGGAACTGGCTGCGTTCTGGTGCTGGGGGAGAGAGAGACATATCAAATTTCTTTACGACTATAGGAATCAAACTACGATACTACACAATCTGCAACAATGCTGGCAATCATCACTTTAACTACCCTGCTGAGCCTTGCGCAGGCCAGTTTCAAAACGCCAAGGACCGCGCTCTCACCAAGCCCAAGCCTGTCTTCTACAGCAGCTACGTCAGTGGCAGAGTTTTCTATCGCAACCATATCAAGCAGCACACCTCTATCCCAGTCCAGCGAGTCAAGCCCTTGCGACCCACAAGTACAGAGCTCAGCTGCTGCCGAAACCCGGTGTTCTGCTGTGTCATCTAGTACACCTACATCTGTATCGACTGCGAGCGCGGGCAGCCCGGAGATAACGCCGTCCCCTGAATTTAGTCCGCCGGGGGGTAACTTCCACGAGATAGGAGCCAAATACGTCCAGACCACGTACTGGAGCTGCGTCACGTTCCCTCTCGAGACGCACTGCGGATGGCATCAGCCCATATTGGACGCGGGAGCAGGCCGAATACGGTGCGAGGGTAGCAGACAGGCAGCTTTGCGCGCGGGTATCGTCGCAGGTGTCGTCGCCGGTGGGCTTGCGCTCGGGATTTGACCGCTAAGCAGGGCGGGTCTGTTGATTTGGGTTCGTTAATTGGGTTAGATACCCGTGATGATCTATGAAATGATTTATGATAAGTTCGCGAGGTTTGGGGTATTAGATACCTAGGGATATTGAGGCGTCCTGGAGTTAGCAAAGGGGAATGGGGAATAGGTCATGTGAATATATCGATATCGTCAGCGAATAACACGCAAAAAGGTCACTTATGAAGAAGAATCTCAAATCGTAATTGCCATGTCAACTCCTTGATTTATGCTATCGTGGGGAAATCGTCAAATTCATTCCGTCACGCCTCGAGGAAAACTTCTTAAAACCGTATTCTCGACTAGTAGTAGGAAGTAGGATGCAGAGAGATGCATTTTCGTATGTAATGCACAGAGCCAGCGCCAAAGCCGAGCCGAACCCACTCCGCGAAGACCATAAAAACCCATAAGCCCATCGTTTATTTCTCCTTCTTCGCCTTGGCACCCTTGACCTTGGCCGTACCGCGGAGCGTCTTCTGTCTGTTCTTGCGTTGCTTGCCTGTATTTTGAACTTGTTAGTGCCCGAGAATTCCCCCCAAGATATGCGTGGATATTGAAGATGAATATATATCAGTGCGAACGTACGCTGCTGTCGGGATGCCCTCTCGCGCTTGGTGGCTAAGCCAACACGGACAAGTCGGTATTGGGGCTCGAACTTCTTCATGGCCTCAGGGGAATCGTAGACGAGGGCGAAACCGGTGGTCTTGCCACCACCGAATTGTGTTCGTAGACCGAATACGGAGACTTGGTCCTTCTGAGCCTTGTACATGGTGGACAGCTTGTCGCGTAGCTGGTCCTTGGAGATGTTGGGTCGGCCGGGGTGGAGGATGTCACTATATAGGAGAGAATATCCGTCATTAGCTAATCGGCCTTGGTTTCTTCTTTTTGCCGTCTTGTTCTTGTTTTCTTTATTTTTTTTCTTCTTCCCAACTATCGCGACGAATAATGGTTGTTCGCGCCGCGATGAAATAGGGCACACAGGATATTTTGTACAACATGCGAAAAAAAAAGAGAGATCAGAGTCAAGATTCAAACGTACACGACCATCTGCTTGCGACCGAGGAGGGGGTTGCGGATGAACTTGCGAGTTCGCAAGGTGACAGGAGTCTCGGAGTCAGCCATGTTGGCGGTTGACTACTGGCGATGATCGAAATGGACTGTCTGGAGGGAAGAGGTTGGCGTAGAGACAGAACTTGTCGATGTTGCTGTAGGCAGTTGTTGAATTCGATGAAAGTGGAAAAATCCTTGAAGTGGTAAAATTCCTAATTCCTTAGTCGAAAGTGGGTTTGTGTGATTGGGGCTAACCATTAATTGGTCCGTGCTGACCCACTAGCTTAGAGTTCGGCGGGTGCTCGAATGCGCACATAGGAAAGTGGGAAAGTGCTAGGCGAGGTTAAAACCCTAAGAAATTCGAATTTGATCATAATACTTGGGTACTTGTACTTCAGATGCATCAGCCACGAGCCACGAGCCACGAGCCACATCCAACCTACGTATGCTGTACCTAGGTCCTACATAGTAGAATTCTTTCAATCATTCCAATTGTCTCCACTTTCATCCAGAGTTACTCATTTCAACATCTTCGTCGACCAACAACATGGCTTCAGAACAAGTCCAACTAAAAACCCATGCCATTGATCGCTTCTGTCGTCAATATCTGCAATTAGAAAGAGACCTGGACTACCCATCACCCACACTCCTACGAGAGGCTGATGTTCAGGACACCCTCTACAATCGGATCTTCGCAGACGGAGCTCTTGATTATTCTCCTCCCCCAAGATACCAGCTAAGAGTCCTAAAGGAACTCACGTCCAGGATTGAAGCTAGTATCGAGGACTGGGATAGCCATGTAAGGTGTAATTACCTCTTGATATACTGTGTTCAAGTCTTTCATATCACATCACGAATGATGCCCCTTGCCATGTAGCCATGGCTGATTCCTATTTCTTTCCCAGGGAATCTCCGACGACCTGATGTCGCCCCTCTCTAATCTCCTTGCTCTTCCTCTGCCATCAGAACTCACTGCTGCTCAACAAAAATCTTACGTGACATATACACCTTCATTACTCAACATCCCAGGTAACCATCATTATTCCCCGGCTCAGGTCACATTGCTAGAGTCGCGAAACCTCATCTCTGCTTCGGGAACAACTGGCTTGCGTACTTGGGAGGCTGCCCTTCATCTCGGACAATTCCTCACTGCTAACCCATCCATAATACACCATAAGGCTGTTCTCGAGTTGGGAGCAGGTACTGGATACCTGTCTATTCTTTGCGCCAAATTCATGGCTCCCACTATGGTCATAGCCTCCGACGGTTCTGATGATGTGGTAGCAAACCTTCCCGAGAATTTCTTTCTAAATGGGCTTCAGGAGTCACGGGTAATCCGAGCTACGGACCTCAAATGGGGACACGCTCTTGTAGGGACAGAAGATGAGCACTGGAATGGCGGCCTGCCAATTGACGTCGTCCTAGCTGCCGACGTCACCTACGACAAGAGTATAATCCCCTCTCTCATTGGCACACTTGAGGAACTGGTGGGAATGTTCCCACATATCACAATTTACATCGCTGCCACCGAGAGGAATCGAGAAACTTTTGATGTGTTTCTTAATGTCTGTAAGGAAAGACGGCTCCATGTTGAAGAGATCGACTACGAGCTCCCACTTAGAAAAGATCAACGAGGTCCGTTCTACAACGACGAAGTACCAATCAGGATATGCAGAATTCTAAAGTAATCGTACGAGTCCCGAATATCATATATGATCAATTACTGTGCTCTATGTTTCATATCTTTCCTCTGTTTACTTTCAGCACCACTCCACCGCGAACAATACCCCCTCGAGGAATAGATCATCAGTTTGCTTCGGTTTGGGATGAAATGAAAGAGTGGATATTGTATGTTGTGGTCAGTGGCCAGTCACACAAAATCCCCTTTGGTAAGGCCGCCCGCGTCCGTCAGTCCCACGTGTATAACGCAGCACGATGTGCAAACAATATACATACCACGGTTTTCAGGTACCCCGTGCGATATTAAAAATCGAAACCCCCCGGGAAATTTTGCTGGTCATTCAATTCTAATGAAGAAGCCTTCCACAGGAGGCAGTCATGTTGTCTAGAACAGCATTCTTACTACTAACACTAGCTGGAAACTGCCATGCCGTAGTCAAATTCACAACAGATAAATGGGAGATCGAGGAAGGACAAGGACTAGTCCTCACATGGGCCAATGCTGTCGGCATGGTTAATATCGACATGGCCAAGGTGACAGCCGAGGGGCTGGCACAACCCAGCGAGGTTGCGAAAGGTTCGGATGTCCCCTTGCTAAACTTGCATGATCATATGGACACTCATGAGAACTCCAGACTACTCGGGTAACAATACGCTTGCGTGGAAGCCAACTGTCGACTTGATCTCGGGCGACTACGTCTTCCACATCAGAGACCAGTGGAGCGTTGATGAGTCGCCAAAGCTGTCCCTCTCTGCCCTATCTCCCCACCCTCTACAGGTACGGCCACGAACTAGAAATCGCGAGAAAGCATTAGCTAAATAGGGCATATGGCAGAACAAGGCGCCTCGAGACACCAGCAACGATAATCAGAGCGGCCGTAAGAGTGACGGTGGCATTGGACCCAGTACTGCAGCTGGGATAGGGGTCGGGTCCACTCTCGGAGGGATATTTTTGCTCGCCCTGGTTGCCTTTCTGGTTTACCGCGGCCGGCAGGGAAAGACTAGGCTGCGGGATCAGGAGACTGGCGAGCAGGGTGTGGGAAAGCAGAAACAAAAGGAGCCTCACCTTCATACCAATGGATATTAAGTTCACGACTTATTTGATAGCTGAATTATTCTACTTATAGAATTGGCGCAATACATATTACTTACAGGTACCAACATAAATGGAGTTGCCTCACTTGCCGAGAGAGAAGTTACGCATATCTCCTAGGTAGGTATCTACCCGCCTACTTGTCTAGTAAGGTTCTAACCTCTAGCTATCTCGGAATTCGTTGAGCCCTAACTAGAGGTAGCATTTACAACCTTATTAAATATCCACATTTTGCTGTAATGTTAACTAGGTATCTGAGGTCAACTTGAACGATGGTGCCAATGATTCGATTACCTAAGTAGTCGAGACAAGGAAAGAATTCCCCGTCGAAACAGCATGTAATTGACCTAGGAGTAACGATGACCTCCTGAGTCTGGGTACTCGAGCCCTTACATAGCTGGGAAGATACCTCCAAGGTACATGTCGTCTAATGAGACCTCCTATGCACCTCAAGATTACCGTAGTATGTACTCCAAAACAGGGACAGCATCGTCATCATAATCATAAGTGGAACCGAAGGGTTCTGTAAGTCAGTACCCCGTCCTAAAGGAATAGACCAAGCTATGCAGAAAACGAGCAGTGGAAAGGCACAAACAAAGTTATAGAAGCACACCATTGCAAGGCTAATATGCTCACGTGCATAAATAGCCCAGAAGGTCTCGTCATCATCTCCGATTTCTTTCAGTTCAGTCTTTTTCATGGGAAAAGAATGTAGCAGAGATTTCTTAGTACACTCTGATTCTGTTCTGCACTCGTGATAGAAGTGAAGAAAGCGGTATGGTAGCAGGTGACAGGCGTAGAAGCGCTTATAGAACTGGTGCGCAGTAACCGGTGGGATACGTATCATTGGTCTTGGCTGATATTCGTAATCAGCATTTGCAGGGTCTGGGAATTGATGTTGCTCCATAGGTTCAAAATCGTAATCGTCATGTTTATGGCACTAGATATATTGAATATTGTCAGATGTTGCTTGCATGTTGGGGGAAGGAGGGAATCATGTAAGCGGGTATGTCAGTGCATATACAATAGCCTTGGAAGTACATAGGCAGGTAGGAAGGTAAGCAGGTAGTAAGTAGGTTGGTTACCTTGTAAAAGTCACAGTGAGAATATGTCCAGACACTACACCAACCACGGATAAATCCCCGGAGACGGAAATACTCTTTCCTCAATTGTCTGAAGAACGTGCGATTCGTGTCTCCGTCAACGCGAATCTGAACAATCTTATAGTCTCTGCCCCGATTAACAATGAGAATGATGCGGCGATTGCTGCCGTGAGAACTCTGATCATTGGGCTGCTGCGGCGACGCGCCAGGTTGAAGTACATGTACATTGGATGTTGATGCACCGCCAGCGTTGCGAGTTCTCTGGCCGAGACCATTGCTGTTTCCGTGGACACCCTGTCCTGCCTGTGTGTTTAAAGTTTGTGGTGGGTTAGTGGCATATGAAGGAAGGAGGGGGGCTGGGGGGTGGTGGTGGTGGTGGATGAGATTGTGGATTATTGATTGTAGATGTTCAGCAAAAGGCTTAGGGACCTCGGTCCACCTTTTCTCTCCGCAGGGCTTTTATATTTCAATCATAGTAGTTAGAACAACATTGAACATTCAAGTCTCCAATTCGTAATGAGGGGGTACTAGGTAGGTAGGTACTCACGCATTCCCATCGCAACCGCACCTCCCCCTTCTTTAAGACCTTCAAATAGGGAGGCAATGGCCACCAATCCCAGCGCTCACCAGACCGTCGTTCAATGACCTCCTGATAATAGCTTATGAACCTTCGGAGGTAACTAGCTTCTTCTTCTTCTCCTCCTCCTCCTCCTTCTTCTTCATGAAACTGAATCTTTCTCAGATCGACATCTTGCAATTCCGTGACGAGATTAGAAAGTCTATAGCAGGCAACATAGGCGTGGTGTTTGTGGCTTGGTTGTGACCACCTATCAACTAAATTCCGCAACTTCGATCCGAGGTTAGGGTGCACAAACTCATACAACTCGCGGCGTAAGCTTTCGTAAGCGACACTCTTCGAGATGAATTGTTTGATCATAATTAACGATCCTGGCTGCGTTGGTTCGTCATCATCAATTTCCTCATCCACCGAATCAGATTCCTGGTCACTGTCCTGGTCACTGTCCTGGTCACTATTCTGTGAAAAGCTAGTCGAGACTTCGGCCATTTGAGGTTTGTGCATTTGATCCAGATATCTCTCTACCTTCTCGAGAGCGTCTTGTGAGGGTAAATCTTTTGGGATTAGTTTTTTGGTTTCCCCAGGAAAACGTGCCAACAATTCTTCAGTGATACGAAATGAATATCTTTTGACGAAATGCACCACATGCTCGCGATAATTATTATTGCTTGGCTCTTTTTTCAGATCGCTGGCGCAGCGCCCGAGAAGTCTCCGAAAATTTCTCTTCATCTTTACGAACCCAACACTCTCTAGCAATAATGCTGACGAGATAACAGACCGTATCAACTCGTCTTGAAAAAGTAGAGAGCTAAATTCGCCAACGAGCACATCAACTTCTTTTATACTAGGTGCTGAACTCATTGAGCTCAAGACTGACCCCGAAGAGAAAATTGAATCATTGTCGCGTACGGAGGTCAGGGTTTCGCTGGCGCTATCCACATCCACATCCACATTGCCATCGCCATCGATATCGACGTCGGCATCAGATGAGATGACTTTCAACACGGAGTCGTAATTAGGGCATTGTCTAAGCTCGTCGAATCGGTGCTTAACCCAGAGAAACCTATTCTGGCATGAATGATCGGATCATGAATGATGAGTCAGAGAAACTTACCTTCCATTCGCCTTTTCAATCAACAAGGACTCAATTTCTTTCTGCACTTCTGGTTGGGATTGCCATCTCATGAGTCCTTGCACATTTGTATGAATATAGTGACGTATATCAACATGGACTATATCGTCTTGGAGGGAGATCATATTTGGCTGGGTGATCCTTTCCATAACAATCGACTCTATATCTTCGTTCGGTCGACTTGTGATGAGAAGGTGGATGTTCCTCAGGGGGTATTGAGGGTTTTGAACCCATTGAAGGGATTCGGATGCGATTCCGTCTAGCGCACTACTGCATTCGTCGAGTGCGTCTATCACCATCCAGATTTCACCAGCTTCTTGGGCCATGCTCTGCATAATATTACATAGTGACTCGGGGCTTGGCTGTCGTTTGCCATTATCACAAGAGAAGTAAAGGGAGTCTAAATGCCACCGGAGGTCTTCCCTCTTGTTGCATAGTTGATCAATGAGTGACCGAAGCATATCCTCATATCGTTGTTTATTTAAAGCTATAAAGTCAAAGTAAAAATAAACAACATCATTAGGATGGGCATTTTGAAGATTTCTGATAATGGCGGACGAGAGAACCGTTTTGCCAGATCCAGGCGGGCCATGTATCCAAAGAAAAGAATTTTCTTCCCGTTCCCAAGCTACGTAGGCCTCATGTTGGAACAAACGCTCGTGTGGTTCTGGCAGGCGAAGTGCTATTGCGCTATTGTAAATGGTTGATGGATCAGGTGGTGAGAGAAACGCCTTCATTAAGCCTTCCTCGATCACACTCGTCTTGAGCTCATTTATAAGATAAGTAGCGCCAGTTCCTCGACGAGCTTCCATTGGAAAATCATTCATGATTAGTCTGGCCCAGAGAAAGACTCCATCTGCCCTATCGACAACTTTCGAGATGATAGGAGTCAACACATCAGAGGGCCCATCAATTATCGAATCTACTATGCTATCACAGTAATTCTGAATGTCGGCTCTCGTGTATTTCTCAAGCCGTATCGATGGAACGTGTTTGAATTGACGTGTGAATTCCGACCCGGGGCGACTGGAGAAGAGTATCTTCAGCTTCGTACGGGAATTAGTGGTCATGCCCATCAAGTCTTCCAGAAAGCGACCGATAAACTCGGGCTGTCCGTCGTACTCATCTAGGGCGTCAAGTAAAAAGAACACACTGAGACTCAAGTGATTTTGCCGCAATAGGCAGTGTAGACTACTTTCCAAAATACCGAGGGGCCAATGTGCGTCTCGCGATGTCTGCGCTTGGTGTCGCATAAGAGGCTCGATGAGTTGGGGAAATTCCACATTAGAGCTTTCAAACTGTTCGATTATTTGGCAGAGAACACTCCTGAGAAGACCTTCGAATGATCTTTGGATCACAGCACCATGGTAGTCGAAGAAGAATTTGGCTGATATCTGTACAGCCCCGGACGAAGACTTGTTAAGGCATTCCCAAGTACGTTTTTCATTCGCAATGAACTTCATTAGTGTTGATTTTCCCGAACCTGGCTTCCCGCAAATCCAGAAGAATCCCTCCTGATTCCCAAGCCAATTTGCCAATGGGTTTATCTTGGTATCATAAGCCCATCCGAATGTATCTTCGAAGGGTTGTTCAATTGTTTCGAAGCGAGAGTTTTCGCCCGGGATTTTGAGTGATTTCTTCAAATCTATCCTCCGGTCTTTGGTAAGTATGGAACAAACTGGTGGTGAATTTGTGGTATAGCGTACCCTCTATAGCTCTTCCTCTTGTTCGACCCGACCTAGGCTCACCAATCCCATTGCGACCCATTGTATCGGCATCTCCCATAACCTCATACGGCTGTGCGACTATACGTGTTCGAGTGTTTGCACCAACGATACCATTCGAGCGTCGGTCGTCGCCCTGGCATAACATCCTTAACCGATTCGCTACTATGCGAAGATTTGGGTCATCTTTTCTGAACTTGACCATATTTGAATGATTCTCGTTGACGGGGAATATATCAGGGGATAGTGAACTATATAGGCTGCGGGTTGCAGATTCTTTGCTAACCAATATCTGCTCTGAACCGGTCCTAGAGAAGGATCCGTCTTCTCTTTTCTGCAAATAGTTAAAACCTATAGACTCATGCGTACCTATCTATGATATAACTCACCATGATAGTTGGTGACGTTTTTGTCTCATAAGCTAAGTGGAGGCGCATATGTCTTATGGAGTACAGACCCGAGAATTTGTCGTCAAGCGCACGCAGATACTCCGACCCCTCCGATAGGTCTTGAATCATGCTCTCGTTTGTATGGCTCTTGACCATGGCTAGAAGGTGTGAGGTATGCATGCCTTGACCGGGGACACCAAAGAATATGCCCCCTCGGAATAGACTGAGGATGTGTGAGTTTCGATCACCGCTATCTGCTAAGATTGTAAAGGCTTCCTTCAGAATGATACCACCCAGGCTATGGGCTAAGAATATCAATGGCTTTGCGCTCGGAAGAATCCATCCAGAAGATTGGATGTGATCGAGGAGAGAGGTTGCTAGATCTTGTATGGACTGGAAAGAGTTGCTCCCTGCAAGAGTAGTATCATATCCATATATGCTGGTTCTTAATTCGGGCACAAGGCGAGGAAGCTCATCTCGAATCCACATAAAGCTCTTGTCTTTCCCCTTCGGTTGCCATGAACCGAATGGATGACTCGCTAGGCCTGAGATAGCTATGCAGCTTCGCGGAGGTCACATTAATTTGATAGTCATTCCAAAAGACGTATTGAAAACTTACTCGAATTTATGTTTCTCTAGTTGAACGTCATTGAGTGGTGTCATCCCCAAGAAATGTATATCGAGAATCAAATCCTCTTCTAACCCAACAACTGACAATTTCCATTCTGTTTCCTTTTCCCGTTCTCCAAGCAAAGCCGGAACCTTATGGAACATCAAGGTCCCCACTTTCGTAGGGGTCGCCGTCCATGAATGTAGGCTTGTTGCCAGGGACTTAATCGCAATGTCAGTGGGTGCGATATCACCAAGTTCTCGGCTGAGCAACTCGGCGGCTCCCAACCTGTCTAGATGACCTGGGCATCCTCTCAGCCGATATACTTTGAGCTTCAGCGAGTCGGAAGTCATCGCTAGTGATTACATAGTGGAACTTAAAATCAAAATCTGCAGAGAATGAATGATTCTGATTTATGAAGGTAGAATGGCGAAGGATGAGAGAATAGACGAGAAAGTAAGGCTGGCAGGTGGGGAGGGGTTGCCTGATTTATGGCTGCTGACGGCGCTTCCGACGTTGCATTCCGACCTATCAGCGTCGCTTGCGAGACAGATCAGCGTCTGTTCGTTGAGCTGTACAGCCCAATAGAAGGCTTGCTCTAAAAATGCCATAGTTATCTTCAGAATCTCACTTTTGAAGTGAAAATCCTCACTCCATCACAGCCCCTTGACGACTACTCACCCCTGTATATATTCAACCGTAAACCTCTAGCATCAAACCACGATGAACCAGCCCACCAAGCCCCAACCTCTCGAACCCCCCTTCCCACCAGACCAGAGCCTCGTCGAGCTCTCAAAGATAACCCACCCGGCCGCCATCCGCTCCACGACATCGACCCTCCTCCTCCCCTCGCAAGACCACCACGCCTACCTCACCTACGAACTCAGCACCGCGCGCCTCACGCGCCTATACCCCCACCTCTGGCTCGCGGGGCTCCCCGTGCCCGCGCGCCCGCTGCACCGACAGCGGCTGATGGACCGCGCGATCGTCAAGACCGAGCGCGCGGACGAGCACCTGGTGTGGCACGAGCACCGCATCTTCGTGAAGCCTCTGCCCGCCTTCCTGCTAAGCCACGCCTTCTGGCAAGAATACCTCTGCGACGCGCGAGACGCCTCCTTGCACGCCTCCGCGCGCGGCATGCTGCTGAGCTACGTGTGGCTCGTCGCGCACCGCAGCGACCACGCCGTCGCCGTCGCCGAGAAGCTCATACCCGAGGACGTGACCTGGGAGCGGTGGACGGCGTTCGCGGAGTCGGTGTTGGCCGCGTCGGATCTGCGGGCTATGGACGACGTCGATATGCGGTACCGGTACGGCGAGCTGCGGCTTAGTCGGTTGGACATGCTGACGCGGTGGCCGCTGGTAGCGTGGGAGTCGTGGTCCGCTCGGAATTTTGTCGACGGGTACATGAGCAGTAGCACGTGGTACAGAGCCTTTTTCGAGCAGCATTTCGGATGGCTGGTTGCCGGCTTCGTTTACGTCAGCGTCGTGCTGTCCGCGTTGCAGGTAGGTCTTGCGACTGACATGTTGAGCAAGAACAGCGACTTTCAGAACCTCGGTCTAGGCGTTACCGTCGCGGGGCTCATCGCGTTGTGTCTAGCGTTGGGGTCCATCGTGATCGTTTGGTTCGTGCTATTCTGGTATCACGTGTTGTCAACCATCGCGTTTGTAAAGAGGATACGCTTAGAGAGGGAAAAGGGAGCTCAAGAAAAGATAACAAGCCCTTAAGCTCTAGAATGACATTCATAATTCGAATGATAAGCTCGAATGCTGATCAACTGTAAGCCATGTAATATGCTACGATCCCGTTTCATCGACGTCCAATCAATTTACCTGACAGATGACGATCCACAATAGGGGTCTTACCGTTTACGACGTAATACCTAGCTTCATATAATCACACTTACTAAACTAGTGAACTGAGTTAGAATAGACTCTCACTTGTCCTCACAAACGCGTTGATGTGCTGGAGACTTGTTTGACTAACATCTACCTTGATTCTAACACGAGTGATTCACGATTATCCACCGGCCTAAGTACTAAGTTGGTAATTCAGGCCAAAATGATTATGTTCGAACAAGCACGACATTGCAGCAAGAGCAAGAGGATACGTAGATATATAGATTTGGCATTCAATTATCATTGTGCCATTGGATTGGATCACTACCTAGGCACATAAGGATTTGGACGAGTACCTCTATCGATGTAGACGCCCCAACCGCGGAGCATAGTCCTAGCCCACACAGCTTAGGAGGGAACCGCATCCACAAGAGACGTGAGTGAGATGCTTCCTCAGCGAGGACCCCCCCAAACACAACGCATTTAGCAATGAATAAAATGTGTGGTTGGTGAGAGAGAATGACGTGAAGTATAAACAGCAAAAGGATCCCACCCATTGGGGATGTTTTCTCTCCAAGCTGCTCTATCCCCTCGAAGAAGTGTATTGCCGGCTGCTGGTTGGGGGTCTTTGGTATTGCAAACGAAAATCAACGTATCGGAATGCCGCCACCCCCCTAATCCAGTTTCCGGTGCCGTCCGACTTAAAAAAAAAATCAAATCGCGAAAAGAAAATGGCCATTCTGATCTCCAGTCAAGTCCCGTCCATTCGTACGTAATCTCTGCTCGGAGGGGTCTACCACTCCGTCGCAATCGTCGTGAAAAGACAGAGAGACGTTCGGAGCATGCGATCATTAATGCGTGAAAAAGAAATTGAGGCCGATTATGCCTTAAGCCACCACGACGCCACCTTTGCGCTTCTCGGCGCTGGTAAGGACGAGCATAGGCGCTTTCCTCTGTCCATCGATCGACTCGGTCTTGCCTGGTCGTTGGGATCCATTCTTGAACACGCTCGCGAAGCTACCTTCACCCTCGCCGCTGCTAGACAGGCTGTCGACGCTCTTGCGAGACTTCTGACGCGAGCCTGGTCGATCGGAGCCGATAGCTCCCCAGCTGCCGCTCGTGGACGTCCTGGAACTAGCCAGACTCGGTTCCGCATCGCCGGAGAGGCTGCCCGAGCCACTACGCCCAGAATCAGACTCGTTGTCGGTCATGGGGCTGCCAACTTCCTCAGCGCTCTCGGATACGGGGCTCATGCTTCCGCAGCTACTACCCGTACCCTTGCGTCTAACCATACCAGCCTTCACCAAGTTGTGGACGGCAGAGCGGCGAGTTCGCGCCGCAAAGTTCTTGCTGCCCTCATGCTTGGCAGTAGGTTTCGCCCTAAGCTCATCCAAAGCGGGGGGGCCGCGAGGCTGGCGAATCGGATGCTCGCCAGCACGACCCTGACCGGGACCATAACCACCATTAGTCATAGGCGACAGCGGGAATGAGGCAGTCTTTGGACCAGCCGACTTGGGCGCTTCATCTGTCGACAGAGAAAGACCCTTGTTGTTACCCGCCAGAGACGACGACTTCTTATGACCGCGGCGGAAAGCGTTGGCAGAAGGCGGCGGGAGAGGCGTGGGCTCCGCCGTCAACTCTGGTTTCTTCGGGGGTGAGGTAGTTCGGAAAGTTGGCGGGCTGTTCTCAGCAGGAGGCGGCGAAACTTGAACTCGGGGTGTGCTGTTGCTCGGTTGATGGCGATTGTAACCCTGAGGTGTGCCAGGTGTTCGCTCTACGTAGCTGTTGTTGGCATTGACATTGTTCATCTGGCTGACACCTTGATCAATGTAGTACACCTGCTGACCGGAGGCGGGATCGTAATAGGCGTACAGGTTCTGCTGAGTCGGTATAGACGTGGCCATCGACTGTTGAAGGTTCTTCAGCTGCTGTTGTTGATGATACAAATTCTGCAAAGCCATCTGTTGCTGGAGCACCGATTGTCCGCTAAGGCTCATGTTCTGGAACTGCTGAGCAGCTGCCTGAACACTGAGTAACTGCTGCTGCAATCGTTGTTGTTGCTGAGCCAAATACATGTTAGTAGCAACCAGTTGAGCGTACAAGGAGGGGTCCATCTGATCTTGAACCTGCTCATCGAGATGAAGCTCGGGAGGCGCCAAAATCTGCTCGGCGGTGTACTGCTGGTGAACCATATTCATCATTGGGATGTAACTCTGCTGCTGCTGCTGCTGCTGCTGATGCTGATGTTGTTGAGACGATAGGCGAGGGAGCGAAGTCTTCGGCCCGGTATACATGTTCTCCTGGTTGCCGTACATGTTTCCGGCATTGCTGTTCCTGCCATGCACGTGAGAAGGTGGAAGAGCCGAAGTAGGAGAGGCGGCAGCGAAAGAAGTCGCCGTGGCAGACTTCGGAGCGGTTCTTAGACCTGCAAGCAGGTGGGATCGACTAGTCCTAGGGGTCGGAACACCATTGTCCTTGTGTTCGGAAGCAGCCTTCATGGCTTCGAAAGACAGGGGCTTGATGTTCTGGCCCCCGCTGCGGCGTGAAGCTAACCCTCCGGTGGGCATGCCTAGCCCATTCGAAGTGAAACCGTTATGCGCCATTTGAGCGAGACCGCCGGTGTCCATTGCTCAAATTAATGTAAAGCTATCTTTCGGGTGAACAACTGCCTGAGTTGGAAATCGAGGCAGAAGATTCGGAGACGAATGACGGCGTGGAGGCGATTAGAAGAGAAATCTAATAAGGAATGGATGATTGCGTCTAAAATGATAGCGCGATCAAAGGGATATTACAACAATAGTAGATTGGCGATAATAACAGTGAGTCGAGAAGGTTGTGATTAATATGAAGGTGTAGTGGGTATTGTCGGAGGTTGTCAGGTTGTCGGGTTGTCGATTGCGTGGGATGTGGCCAGACAAGCGGCGCAACGGCTAACGATGTAGCAATTGGGAAGAATGTCGTATCAAACGCGTGTTTGCCGGCAGGATCCAACAAAACCAAGAAGGCAGTTTTGTTGATGCTGATGATAGAAAGTTGTGGACAAGAAACAGAAGAGGTTGCGAGTAGATGCGGTTTTGTCGTCGTACGATTTTACTCCTGGGCGATATTAAAAATATTCCTTTAGTCGTGTCCGAATGAGCGACAGGACGTGGCCAATGATGGGGAAACTGCGTAATGGGATCTCTAAGAAGAACGAGGACTAGCAAGGGCGAGACTTGATGATTGGGAACGAAGTTTCCGAATCAATCCTGTTCAAAGAAAGGGGGGGTAAGAAACTAAAGGTTGGTGCAAAAGACGATGTGGGAAAGACCACGATGTCGAAATAACGCAGGGACGGAGTGGAAGGGCTATTAGAGGCCTAAGCTTCCTTCTTTGTTCTCTTGACTCGTCCGAGAGCGGCTTAACCGGGGCAGGCGGGAATCCTGATCCTGATAAATTGGCAGTGCCGACCTGTGTTACTCTGCTTTGTTCTTGCTCCTTAAGTGGATGTCTCCGATAAGTACCTCGGGATGGTTGAGATTTCCTTGTTTGCCAGTTGAGGGAGGTTGTTCCGACGAAAGAAGTGGCAGCGCGAGAGGATGTCTGATGCAAACCACTCTCCACTCTTAAATTGTCAAGTTATCTTGATGGTTCTTGCCGTTCCTTACTTCTCCTTAAAGTGCAGTATGCAGCTCCTCGGTATCGGATTGACGTAGTTGGAAGTGGACGCGAAATTATTGGTTCAGTCAAGTACTGGGTATACGTAAAAGCGATGCGAATCGAAAATGGCTAAAAAAAAATACGTCGATAATTTGTACAGTGATTAGAAGTTGATGGAGAGTTTGTTAAGTCTTCCGGCTTTTTCTATTCTCTTTTTTGTTTTCTTGTCTTTTTTTCCCCGTTTCCCTGGTCCTGCTGTGAAAAAAAATGCTTAATAGGATTGACGATGGTGGCGAATTGTCTTCTTCTCGAGAGAACGCGAATAATTGATTGCTGCTTCCACTTTTTGTTTTTTGGCTTTTGACGAAACGACGATGGGCAAGCCAACGACGAGATTGAACTAATTGATTTTTTGGCGCGCGCACACAAAAACGGAAAGAACCTCGAGGAGGATTAGGAACCAACGGTCATAGAGGGAGAGAATAAAGGAAGGTCGATTTGCGATCGAGGGGGGAAGAAGGAGGGGGTAGAGGAAGAAAGAGAAGATGGACAAAAAAAGTTGAGAGACGGAGAGAGAGAGAAATGTGCGATAGATGAAAGAGAAAAGGTACTCTGTGTGTGTGGTCCGTAAGTGGCCAGGAGGAAGGAACAAATGAACAAATAGAGTGGGAAAAGTGAAAATTGCTGCAGTGGGTTTTGGAAGTGGGCAGGTAGTCTCAAGCTTACCTAGTGTAGTTTCTTTGGGTCAGGCCAGCGAAATGCACCTGCAGCAAGTACATACATGATACAATACCGTACTGTCAGAAAGGTACCTACCTCCCGCTACCAACCAACACCTACATGTACATAGGCACTTACCTACATAGTAGGTAGGCACTAGAGTACTCACATTGCGCTTGCACGTTATTTTAGAGCTACTACTCAGATAGGTGTAGGTAGGCTTTTCCGCTACGAACTATTATTTGCGCCTTGTGTCTGACAGTTCCAAGTTCTGAGCAAGGGGAGAGGAGGAAAAAAAAAACGCAGGAACCACAAGCTGCACTGTGTACCTTCAGCCTCGTACCTTTGATACATACTATGTAGTACTACTTCGTACTCACCCCTAGACCCGGTTGACGAGTCGCAACCGGGATATCTGATTGGCTACAGGAGCACAGTTTTGCCGCGACGATGGGGTACTAGCGAGTCTCAAGTGGATCCGGAGCATCAAATTGGCCACTAAAATTCAATATCCGGCTCTGATGAGAATTTAGAAGAGCACTTGAGCACCTGGACCTGCTGGACCTGATGGAACGGCTGGAACGGCTGGACAAGCACAGCACGCTTCGCGCCTTCGCCTTCGCCTTACGTACATAATAATAATCTCTTGCCGAGGAAAGATGGAAGATTGGGAAACATCGAATGTCGAATGTCAACCTTTGGATGTTCCTTATTTGGACAACTTTCCAAGTTTTCACACGAATTTACAATATTATTCCCTACTAGGTATCTACTTCAAGTTATGTATGTAAATTATGTATGTCGTATACGGTAGTAGTAGTAATATAATGACATATAAAATGTAGTCATGGAAAGCAAACTAGGTACGTAGTAATAGTATTGTGTTACCCAAGTAATCCACATTTGATCCAATTTGATTTCAAAAATTGAGGGATAGATCGAAGAAATCGAAGAAAGGGAATACTATCAGATGGATGTTATTGACACGAGCAGGTAACACCACAAATTAAGCAAATTGAGGGACCGTCGGGTTCTTATTGGTCAGCAGGGCTCAGCAGACCAGAAATGCAATGTATCGTACAGTATGTTTAAGATCTGGAAAAAAAAAAGGAGTTTTGGTGGTAGAAGTCGTAGTCGTAGTAGTAGTTGTGATTGTGGTTGTGGTTGTGGTGTGATGCCAGCGCAGTGCTGAAGTGGTTCCATGTACCATCCCATTCAATCTCGAATCCTTTTTTTTGTCTTTTTTTTTCTTTTTTTTTCAATCCATTCACCATTCAAACTTCTTCCTGCAATAGATGGATTTCAAGGATTTCATTCTTTCTTCGCGGGGATCAAGCCTCAAGGGCTAGCCAACCAAAAGGTGTCCTTCTCCTGAAAAAGGAGTCTGTACCTAGGTACCTAGGAAATTTTTAGCCAAGCAGCCCAAAGCTACCAGGTTGCTGACAGGGGCTCATCAAGATACTAGTAGGTATGTAGGTAAGTGCGTACATGGTAGTACTTTTAGTACAATGTAATCCTGCCAAACCCAAGCTGCCAGGTACCATCGAAGACTGTGTCGACGGTCGTATGTAAGTGTGCCTTCCTTGTCTTACTCTTTTAAACCTTTTAAACATCCATATCATAATAAGCTTCAGCGACATCTGGGTAGAAACATCCAATTGCACGAGGAATCCTATCAATCGTAACTTCCGTTTACATAGCACGTAACACCTCAATCATCTCGAATAGAAAAGGAAAGGACGAGATAATAGGTAATACTATGTAGAACGGGGTCGCTTGGGGTAGCGACTTGTAGTACTACACTAGTATTTGTATTCCGGAGTATCATAGTACTATGTATTATCACAGTGCGTGTCCCGGAAAGTACATACATATCCCAGAAAATATTTCAGAAAGTACGACACTATTTCGGTATTCCCAATCTGGCTACGAAGTAATATTCCCTCCTTTTATAACGTACTTAGGTACCTATCCATCACGTCAAAGATCGCTATGTAGGTATGTAACCAATCAATATCTAGCATTATTATTCTGCATCCTAAATACACAATGCCTTTTCTTATTAAATTATGCATCTTACTCATGATTGACCATCTTTATTCCTATAGACTATGTATTATGATATGTACATCCTGCTCATAAATCATCTCACACGTCACACGTATGGTTTACCATCTTAGGAAGCTTAGAAACTTCCCAGTTCCTGGTAGTCCGGTAAGTGTCTTGATGAAGAATAGCGAGCGGAGGAGAGAAGACGAATACGACACAGACATTGAGAAAGAAAGAGAGAGTTAATATGATCAAGGAATCAAGGCCGGAAGAAGGAGACGAGACAAGAAGAAAAAAAAGAAGAAAAAAAGGAATAAATTTGACTTGGCTCTGGATCTTCGACCTTCACCTCTTCTTGTCTAGCTTTTACATCCAAGAGGCCTGCATCCAAGAGGCGCGTGTAAGAAGGCGAAAGAAAAAGAAGAGGCGAAAAGGTCAGAAGGATCTTAAACGATTGGCGAAACGAGTTCGGATGGGTTTGTCATCGCCCAGATTCGGAATTCAGAGGAATCCTGCCATGCGTTTGGGGAAATTGAACCCCTGTGATCGACCTACCAATGCTAACACGGTCGTTTCATGTGTCTGAAACCCAGCACATCATCATCATCATCATCATCATCATCATGGAGAGTTGCGGAGGTGCTCGGCGGACCTGCGGACCTGATATGCAGGCGTGGCTTTCGCATTGATCATCCGAACATGTATGTAGATAGCTTCCTGCAGCCAAAGACCTCCAGGGCTGACCATACATAGTACGATCTGGCCGACCTCCAGCTAGGTACATACATATCTAGTATGTCAAACTTACATCCAACAAGAATCTCAAAAATTTCACAATGCTGACGACGATAATTAATAATTAATGAGTGGAAAACTGAACTGCGACCAAAAATCACCAGGGTGATTGTATCGCATCAAGACAATTCCTAGTCACCGTTACAATCGTAACTCCAAGATCTATGTACTATGTACGAAGTACATTGTAGGTCTCCTGATTTAGGTCGGTTACCCTTCCATCCCCATCCCCATTCCTATCCCAATACAGCCCATCTCCATAGTCGGTACATCGCAAATCGCAACAAGGCTAGCACGCGAACCATTCCAATTATCCCAACTTCAAGGTTAGCATCGAAACCCCTGCACTATGAACCCTCTACTAATACCTATGTAAGTGTTCAGATAATATTAATACCAGGCGGATACATTCAGTCCACTGCGTGTGAATATGAAATATTTGTCCTCAATCAAGCGATCTAGTATTTAGGTATGTCGATAAATTTTGGGCCAACAAGAGGGGAAGATACCACCCAGTTACTTTATTGAAGTTTACAGTATACTATCTGCCTTGGTCATAGGACCTAGGCAGGTAACCTTACCCGCTTCTTCCTGTAAGCGATGACAGCCCTAGAACCAGAGGACGGGAGCCGGAGACGGGAGCTGCTCCAATTCCAAAGTTGCTAAAAACACCTGAGACATTCACGTCCACGCTACAGTACAGTCCCACCACGTAGCCCCCGGAAAGTGGGGAGCCTTCGTGGGCTTCGTACGTATTCTATACATGCCTTCTCGATGTCGACGTAGAATAACGAGAATAACGACCCACGGACATTCAGGAGTGCGTGTGTGATGGTCTAAGGATCCTTGCAGTTTGGGAGGAGTCACATCTGCTTCTCGAAATTCGAAACATGAGTTCGTACGATGGCATACGACCAGGAAAATCCACGGTGAGCGCGTCTAAATTCAGCCCTGACTGCTCGGCTCGACTTGGCTGCTTGGTCACCTCCGATGCCCTACACCGTCGTCTAATTGACGCCGAGTTGCGAAACAAACACACCTAGAACCTACACGCCCGCGTCTAATAAGCCAGAGAGCTTCGGACTAACTGCCTAACATTTCAACAAGTATCGTACATGAGATATTACTATACATGTCAATCCACAATTGGATACAGTCCATATGGAGACCTGCATGTGTGCAAGGACCCAGCTAACTGGTGACATCGGCTATCACCTCTATCCAAACCTCGATGAATGCCAGTGGCTTTACCTAGATAGTACATAGCGGTGCATATATATATAAATAATGCGCCGCCATGTGCCCAACCCTTTTGGTGATGATCGGGGGAATGATTGAGTAATAAGGGTGGTCAGCCTCTCAGGTGTTTATATAACTACCTAGGTAGATAATTATTACTCATGGATTCACAGTATCTCATTTCCACCTCGGAATTACCTGAGCATATTATTACCTGTCCCTAAATGAAAAGATCATCACCACGGCTCTCCTCCCTTACATGTAAACCCACCTCAGCTGTCGGGTCTCAGTTCTCACCGCAGAACACTGCACTTGTATGTACCAGGGCTTGAGTAGGGTAGGTAAGCAAATATTATACAATACCTACACATACATATCTATACGCAAGGTCACAGGCTGCATACCTATACATACAATGTAGTGTAACCTGGATTCATCCCCCTACGCATATGCGGCGCTTAAAATATGACGAGTCCTCTACCTAGAGTCTCAAGCGCCCGCCCGTTCGTGCACGGCATCAACGAGCCATCGAAGAACTTGTCAAAGTCAGACCCCAATTATATCATCGTAGATTGCCCTACGTGGCTCCATTAACAGCGACCGATCGACATTTACAGATCTTATTTGTCTGCTCATGCAGCGGGTGGCTTGAAATTCTTAGTTGCTTGGCACTATCGCGAGCCACTGACGGCACTCAGAGTGCTTGGCCTACGGACGGACAAAAGCTGGTTGGCCAGATGGCCGTGCCGATGAACAGGAGCTGAAGCTTGCTTTATGCGGGGGATGAAATCGAGTCCTACGCTAAAGCCGCAGTTCCACGTGCTCGACTTAATACTTGCATTGCCCTTTATGTGCCTTATTTGTTTGAGAAAAGCTGCCTGGGGATTTGTCAATTTCGCCGTGGATATGTCTTACCTACTTGCTGCCCTCGTCACACCATACACATACACACGCAGCCTTATAAGAGCAGCAAATAGGTACTTCCGTACGCAACAACACAATATTTATACTACCTCCAAGTATCCTCGCAGTGGACAAGCGACACGTGACACAAGAGAGACGCAGATTTCCTAACCCAAGAAGGGGAGGGAGGATATAACACATCAAGTAACACAACATCCAAAGATGTCTAAGGATATTGTCAGAAAAAGAAACAGTGCATATCGTTATCCTCACCGACTAATAACTCTATCCGGTCTGCCGGTACCGGTGTATGCCTAGGTATCTACTCTGTGAGTGGAAATAGAACTGTTAGGTAGACCAAACTCATTCATCGAGGATAGAAGCAATGTAAGACATCAGGCGTAGAATTGAAGAAGTCGTCCGAGCTAAGTTTGCCCACATCTAAGCAAGTGCTCAAAATCATCAGGAAGTTCACGATGGTGGTAGCTAACCAGGTAGGTACCTAGGTGGCTAGTCGTCCCACACACCCCCCCGATTCATTTCATCTTTAACACTTCTAAGACACCTGTCCTCGATTTGGAAGTGAGTATGGATTCAGCATTGTATAGACGTTAAGGACTCGAAATTGTCTTCAGGCGACCATTGCCTAAGTACCTACCTAGTAGGTAGTGGGTAATTACTGCGATCAGCGAACTCCTAGGTTCATGTCGCTCCCGTTGATGGCGGATGCCTCTCTAGTTGATCGATATATCTCTCATGCCCGAATCGAGCCAGAGAACATAGCACTGTCCGTACATCTAGTGCGTGTTGTTGTCTGCAATATATTATTTAGATAAATTTCACCGATGCTGGTTGGTCCGGTCATCTGTCTAGAGCTTGGTGGCGATAATTAGAGTATCTAGGGAAGTCTTTTGTTTCTGCAATCTCAGCATGGAGAACTCCAACCCTATTCATTGGTATCTTTTGGTAGGTCTAGAGCTTCATATGTGAGAGCGAACCATACCTCATAGACCCCTGAGTCTGCCAACTAATACCTAGTACGTTGGATTTTACCTTCAGAGATCACAACTTTACTTATATAGTGACTACTGAGGCCTATTCCTTGATAGGTATTAGAGAGGTATTATCGCCGCGCTCGTTCGCCTGGGATGTGATATAGCTTGATACCTTATATAACTAGGTGCTCACCTAACACCTGCAATGAATATCTAGATAATGAATCAATCTAGTTTTCTTCGAAAACAAGAAGCTGAAGTTTATTCAGTACACTGATAGCCTCAGCTAGAATCGAACCCTATGCTAAGCTAGGTAGGCAGATACCTACCTTTGCTTCATATGTTATTAGTATGGTAGTAGCGAGACTCTTGTGGTCAGTCATTGGATATGAGGTACTCAGGTAAGTAAGTAGCCAAACGGACAGGCATCAAGACCAACAAAAACATGGCCTCGTGATTATTGAAAGGATCATAGAATCTCTGTTAAAATTGTTGGGTTTAACTGGGACTCCTTGACTAGAAGGGACTATACGTAAGTAGTAAGCCAACATACCAGTATGCGCACATACCAGGTGCGGTCCACTTACCATTTTTGACAAATCCTTAATATCACCACCACCTTCAAAATTTAAT